>DWMZ01001327.1:0-16832 GCA_018249855.1 Eueides tales michaeli
AGAAATCAATATACGCGATTAATTCGTTTAAAAGTGTTTCATTTAAAATGTGTAACAATCGCGAAAATCAAAGATACTATTATTTAACTTTTATGTTTTTGTTTATTTTTGACTCTCCTATTCAATACCATTTACGTAAAGCAAAGATAGGATAGTTTTTTTTTATATTTAATTTACTGGTTACAGATATTAAAAATAAATAAGAAGTTAAATAATATTTTTTTCAGTGTTACTAAATTTAAATATTAGGTCATTGTATATGGACGAACTTAAAACGTTTTTGGACGGGAATCAAATAAAACTATAAATTAGGCTTCAACTGCCCAAGTGAAGTTGATTTTTTTAATGGAAAAGACAAGGGAAACGAGTTTACGGGTTACCTGATGGTGAATGATCACCCACGGCCCCGTGTAACCTTAGGGGAGTTACAAGTTGCCGGCCTTTAAGGTGGAGGTAAATGCGCTTTTTGAAGGTACCCATGTCGTATCGACCTGGAAATACTGCCGCTGGTAAGTATATATAAGCCATTCTACAGAAGTATGGCGCGTGGAAGAAAATTCCTACGAAGCCGCACAGTAGTCGAGAGCCACGTGTCCAGATGATGTGGATGGCATTTTAGCTTGTGACGTACTGTGCGGTTAGAAAATTCGGCGGCAGGTACCAAGTCAAACAGTTCTCTTCAACACTCCCCGTGATAATGCGGTAGTGAAAGCACAGTGAAGATATGTGTACAGGGCCAAACGGTGCTTAGGCGTGAAATACTGTCTCGCTCTGCTGATGACCCCCAGTCTCTTCAAGGCCAACTTGGCCTTGCTTTCCAGATAATTGCGCTACTGGCAGTAGTTCCCAATTACTTTAAGGGGGTTTTTTAACGGTTAACACGCAGACTTATGTGTTCTGGATTGAAGTGAGTCAGGTACTTTTCACCCCATACGGAGACATTCTTGAGGGATGCATCAACGGAAGACACAAGCTGATTTCTGCACTGGTCAATATTTTCCTGAGAATGACTTGCATGGCCGGAGTATACAGCATCCACAGTGTATCACCTGCATAACAATGTACATATATTAGAGTCCTCCAACATATCATTGATATGCATAAGAAACAGCGTAGGGGAGAGCACGCAGCCTCGGGGGACGCCGGAGTTTACTGGCATGTACTTGGAGCAGAATCCGTCGACAGCGACCTTGATGCTGCACCCAATGAGAAAGCTAGAGATACACTTGCATAAATTCTCGGGAAATCCGTAAGAAGAAAGTTTCGTAAGGAGTGCCCCGTGCCATACTCGATCGAAGGTCTTCACCATGTCCAGGCTAACTGCCAGGCCCACTGCCTTGCTTTCAACAGCCGCAGCCCAGCGATGGGTTAGGTAAGCCAGAAAATCACCGGTTGACAACCCTGGGAAAGCCATATTGGCGGTCGTTAATCAATCGGTGATCCTCTAGATAAACCAAGAGCTGTCTATTTATTATGCTCTCCATAATTTTTGAGCGCAGGGAGGTGATAGCAATAGGCCTGTAGTTAGTTGGACCGGAACCATCACCTTTTTTCCCCATCGCCGGAAAAATCAACGTTGAGAGTAGCAGCTTCGTTTGCCTTGTAAAATGGGCGGTACTGTGCCCTCTCCAGAATTCGACGGGTGGAAGACTCAGGGAGGGCTTCTCCATCATCCGAGATGCTGGTACCCTCCTGGGGTAGGTTTTCTCTAAGTGCCGCTTTCATATTCCAGAGAGGGATTGGGGATGGGCACCGGGGCCCAATGTGAAACGCAGTCACCAAAGACACTACTTAACGCCAGTTTTAAATGCCGGGGGTGGTAATGATCCGGTCGAGCTGCCCATGCGTGTTGTCATTGCTGACAACGTGACTTTCCCATACGTACTTTAGTCGTCTCTCAGTACCATGGTGATCCTATTCTAAGCCGGAATAACACGGTATACATTATGGTTTGCAATTGATAACAATAGACGATTGCCGTAATGGTCAGATTAGATAAAACTAATAAACGACACCAGCACTAGTCCACTAAGTACTTACAAGTAAACATTTTTGTGGTATTTTTGGGGAAGGATTTAAGTGGCTTGACAGAGTCCAGCAATGAGGCTTCCGACTATCGCAGAGAATCCACTTTTACATCACAGGTAATAATTCGATTTAAAAACGGTTCATTATTGCGCCGGCTTCAATACGTAAGGTATCTTTTAAATCTTTTTAATCTATCTAATTTACTTCAAGGTAAAATTAAAAGAGTTTTATCATTAATACCGCAACCTGAAAATGTTGGAATCAAAAACGCGCTGTATTTTCTCTTACAACACGACCGCAATGAGGTGCCACGGTGAAATTCGTACTCGTAAGTAACGTAATATTTAAAGTTCTTCACGTTGAAATCTGAGTGACGCAAACAAAAAGAACCGAAAAAGATCAAATGAATAACGGTAAACGAAACACAAATCCATTTATAATATAAGTTTGAATGTGGAATTTATGATCAAAGAGGAGAAACTTATGATTAAAGTGGCCAGTACAACAAAACGCCAATTTTTTATGTAAGCACTTAGTATATAAAGCAATCAGAAAAATTATTTTACATAGAAGTTACTTTGTAATGACCTTTCACGGTAATTTTTATATGCTTATTTATATACTATACTTATCTATATACTATACTTATATACTGTACTTCTTGACCACCTAAAATATGGTACCTAGCTAATTTTCAGTAGTATATTGTACAGGTTGTGTTACAGTAGATACTTTTTTGTAATAACTTTTGTTATAACTAGATTAGCGTTATTTTGTCATTCTTGTATAAAAGAATATTGCAATATTATAATAGTAAATTTATGTAAAATATGGGTAAACAGAATTGATGACATTTGAAGCACTTGATATGTGGTTTAGGCAATTTCAACTTGTATATAAACCCTAGTACCTTGAAAAATAATACAAAGCTCATTTTATATGTTATGTAATTTATGTTGAAGAGTATTTTTTTGTTGATAAAGTTATATACATTTAAATATGACCTCTTATATAATTTTGCAGCTTGACGCTGTATGAGGAAACTTGGGACCTAGTGTTAAGACACTCCGTTCCATTCTCCATTTTCCACCAAATTTGAGGTATTACGTTTTGAGTGGCGGAACTCAACGCCGTAATATATTTCGTTTCAAATATTAAATATATGAAATATTCTTTAGCCATCCCCACTTACAGTCACATGATTGTGCCCCAGCGCCGGACCTACGGGTCCGGTTGTCTGTTGGGCATGTTGGTCTGCCCGGTATAGTTGTCACCGGGCGTTCAACTTCGCGCGCAGCAAGTGAGAGAGTGCTTCTTCGTGGGTGGAAGCGCGTATCTTACAGCTTCGACACCGCTTCCGGAGAGGAGGGAGCGTGATCAAAGACTGTCTTCCTGCTAGTTGATGGTTGTAGGCTGCGCGAGGTGACTTCCCTTTGAAGGACTACCACGTAAGTGGTAGGAAGCCAGAAGTGCCGGAAAGTCCGGAAATAGGTATACTGGACCTACCTGCTGTGACCTTCGGGTTGGTACAGGAGGACAGTATCACATAAACAGGTTAGTCTCGTTAGAGAAAGAGGGCGTTGTGCCCCAGCGCCACGAGATGCCTCAATCTAATGTAATATATTGTATGAAATAAGAAAAAACTTAAGTCATTATTATTACAAAATAGTTCAGTCATCCTAAGCACATTTATAGAATACATATACGAGTACAATACATTTATATTAACCATCAATACTTTTTTAGAAACAGTATTAAAGACCGTTTCTGACAGTAGTATAAGAAAACGGGCGTAAATAGGAATTGTCCCTTGAAGCTTAATCAGACCTTTGATTAATTAAGATATTCAATTCACTACGCGGTACACTCGTATATACACATATTGTCAGGGTACTTTTAAAGACTGTTAAAAATAGTAAAATATAATCGAGTTACTTTGTAATTATATTTCTATGACATTAACAATTATTGGCCACGTTATTTATTTGGCCACGTTTTATTAGTATAGCGTATTTTAGCTTTCTGCGCATAGCAGGGCAGGCATAGGAAACTTAGGAAATTAAAACACACAACACTTTCCGCCAAAATGAGGCTGTGCTTGTCTAGTGCCGGAATTCAACGCCGTTATATTTATACTTTGATATCAAAGTGAAAAAATGGAAACAATAATTATATCATTTTCTCGAGTGTGCTCCGAACCCAGAATCCAAAAAGGAAACATTAAATATTTAATTTGAAAATATTAAATATTTCATTTCCTCCAGTGGGGATTGACTTACAACCAGTCACGTTTACAGTCACACTTGCCATTTGCTTGTGCCCCTGCGCCACGACAGGCCTTGATATATAAAAATATATAAGGCCTGTCGTGCTCAATATCATCATAATAATCACAACTTCCACCTTAGAAAATAATATAGGGTGGAAATTATGATTATTGCTTTTAAGAATACGTTCTCTAACCCCAGGTTTTACTATGTAAAGACCAACAACACCATTTCCATCGTAGAACATGACCATAGCACACTGCGGCCATTATAACGCTTCCTTTGTCATTGTGGATAATTTTATTTCCTGTACAATAATAAGATAATCTACGTTTTATGCACTAAAATTAAAAATAATAATATAAAATAAATTATCAATCTAAATTTTTATATAAACTTAATTGCGTATAAAAATTATTTAGATTTATTGATTGCTAGCTATCTATATAAATGATAATTATATTTATATTTGTAAATAATTTTTAGCAACAAAACGTTTGCCATTAATTTTCCATAGGATATAAAATTGGTCAAGTGCAGCTCGAATTCGTTCATTGAGGATTCCGTACAACTTATACAATTTGCCTAACTTAAGTTTGCACGAGTATGTATTCATCTTGTACGAAATGGACTACAAATACAAGTTTATGAGGGCTTTTAGCTTTGAAACATAAATTAGCATTTATGTTTTACTTTTTTATGCTTTTACTTTTTTCACAGGTTGTATATTTGAAAAATGTGTTTATTAGAGACGGAAGATACGAAATACGGTAACAGAGTTAACGGCGCCTTAGCTGCATAGTTAAAACGTTTTTTGAACGTTGAATTGTTAAACGGCGAAACGTCAGCATAGCTGCACGTTTGGCCGTACACAATGCAGTATTGGCTGTAGTACGGCAGCGAACCGAGGGCATTACAAAGAAGAATGCAAGAAAAATGATTACTGTGGAGATGCGATTTCTTCAGTTTCAGTTTAGCTAATCGCATACGCAATAAAGAGATACACAGAATAGTAGGTACTACGCTAGTACCACAGAAGTCACAGTGAGAATAGTGAGTGGTAAGAGAGGGAGGGAGAGACGGTTGACTTTGAAAATACAGTATCTGTGATAATGGGGGAGGGTCAAGTATGAAGAGGATGATTACATTGGACGAGGCGTAAGAGGTATGCCGAGACCGTAGCGCTTGGCGCTCCGTTCTCTCTGCCTAGTCTGCTAGGGATACAGCATGAAGATAAGTAAGTAAATGTTTTTACTTTATTAGTATTGTAAAATTTTATTCCGTGGCAAATGTCATAACTGTAGGTACCAGGTATTAAAATAATAAATTCATCAATAAATGTTTGTATTTTTAATTAAATAAATTTAGTACTTCTGTTGTTTAGTATTTTAAAAGTTCGAGATACTTTAACTGCTATAATAAGTATTCAGATAGTTTTACTTGCGGTTCGCAATATAGCATATCGCAGGTATTAGATTTCAAGAGTATAAATAGACTTCAAAAATGTGATATAATGTAGGTCTAAACTTCTAGGAATGCTACTTGACGATACTTCTCAATCATTTGATACTGTTCAAGACATTTAATAAGCTTACAACTATAATCGGCTTATAGAAAGACGCAACTGGGGCTTAATGAACATATATCTGATTGAATTTGCGATGGTTACAGGCCCGGTTCTTTTTCCTTGCCCATTTTCGTAAGATCGCGTAACTTGACGCCACGTTTTGCCTTTTCACCAATCCCACAATCCATGCGCCACGACGGTCTCTAAAACCACAATAATGATTATTTTACCAAAAGAAATAATAATCCTCTTGGAGTATGAATTTATACAGTAGTTATTGTTTGTTTACTTGACATTTAACTACACGTCACTTGGCCTAATTATCGGAGTGAGGAAACAAAAAAAAAAGAACTCACTTATACGTACGTTTTTTTTTTTAAATAACGTTACCATCTAAATATATATTTCTTTGTATTTACATATATATTTTTGTTTCTTATACATGTGGAATAGGGATCGTTGCAATATTCACATAATTATTAATAAGCTATATTTACTCAAATTTAGCACAATTATTGGAATAAGAAAATAGATCCGTATTTCCTTATTCCAATCCAAATTCCAAATTTGAGTAAATCTCTGCTCAAGTTAATGTTATGTTTGTACGTGTTCTATTCTTCTAGCGCCATTTTTTTTTTAACTTCTAGAACTTATTTCTAAGGTGGCGCTATCATTTCATTTTGGTTATGTACTGAGAGAAGTTCGGACAATGGAGGCAAGTGTTAATTAAACATATTTTTAAGGGGGTCATTAACTATTGGATTAACTATTGGATTGTCAGACCCACGAAATTCTTTTAGTTTCTTTTCCTTAAATGTGATGTAATGTTTCGATATAATTGTCGACTAACTTATAAAAACACATGATTTTATAGATATTTCTATAAAGTAGTAAATCTGGATTATTTTATACCTATCATTTATTCATCTGTAGCGTTCTTTGAAGTACAGGATGTACGTGCTTACCTTAACGGCAAATTTTTAACACTCATTTAAACGTTCGTTTGTGAAAATTTCAGGCAATGCTTTGAGGTCCGTTTCCTGCATTTTAATGTGTACCCTCATGCTAAAACCATGGAATGACAAGATTTTTTTTCTCTTTTGCTTTTATATCTATAATTTAAATACGTAAACATATTTACGTATTATCATCTACTGCTCTTTACTAATTACATTTTAATTATTAAATTCGAATTAAATAAGCCGGCAAAATATTCATCTAACTAAACAGTGAATTAACAAATGTCGGTAGGTTAATTTTCTGTACACGTATTACTGAGCTATTGAGCGTAAAAGGCAGTCGATTACTTTTATGTGATTTGTAAAGCTTGAACATGTTTATAAAAGGAATATTTCAGTTACGTGAAAAAATAAAGTACTGGTTAGCATTTTGTTTGCTTTGGACTTTCAGATGATAGGAAAATATTTTTTGTAATATGAAATGAAATGTTATATGAATTTTTACGGTTTTCTCTGTGCTAAGCTTTTTAAGAGATGTTTTAAGTGGTTATTTTCTGTAAAAATATGACCATTTAAATGTTTTTATTGATATGATGAAATTGATTTCAGAATATATTCTATCACTACATGGTTTTTGATAATAATAATAATATACCTTATTATACACCCAAGAAAAAAGAAAAATTTTAACAATAAAGAACAGTACCGAATAGAAATGTACAAGACACAATGCATAGGACATAAAGACGAGGAAAAAAGGGAGTTAGGGGGTGTGAATATTAAAATAATATAACATAAAAGATTAGAATGTAAATACAGCATAATACTAATAAATACATAAGATCATACATACCTACCTACATAGATACATACATGCATAAATGCATACATTCATAGATAAATATATATGTACATACGTAAATAAATACATACATATATGAATATTTTATGGTAAAAAAGAAGAGAAAAATAAAGTATGAAATAATACTACAAAGGCTCTCAGGAGGTACCAAAATATGGTTTTAGGAGTCACTTGAAAATAGGTAAAGATTGAGCCTGTCTGATGCTCAGAGGTAAATCATTCCAGAGTCGGGAAACTGTGATTGCGAAGGAGTTGTTTAGAAAGGAAGCAGAAAGTAAGGGGATTTTCTGTTTTAAATTTTAATTTGAGCGCAAGTAACGAAAATTTGAACGCTCCAAAAACTCAAAAGGATCTTTTAATATACTCACTACTCAGCTTCACGCTGTATCCCGCACATAGCAGGATAGGCAGAGGGAACTTGGGAATCTAGTGTTAAGACATTCCGTTCCCCACTTTCCGCCGAATTTGAGGCATAGCGTGTTGAACGGCGGAACTCAACGCCGCGTTTTTCATTGTTACCAGAGCGAAGAAATGAAAATATTAAATATTTAAATTGAAAATATTAAATATTTCATTTCCTCGAGTGGGGATTGAACCCACAACCTATCAGTCATACGCTTGAGCCGCTGCGCCACGACAGCATACAGATTGATATCTAGTTTAATATTTTTATATCAACGTCTAAAATTAATGGAAGGTTGAGATTTTTCTAATAGAATTTTCCAAAAGATTTTTGTTTTTGTTGACCGGTTAAAATGTTTTTATTAACAAAAAGAATATAATCTCCAGATTTAGTTTCCTTCCATGCATATTTATTTTTTTTCTAAGGAAAACACAAGGCAAACGAGCATACGGATCACTCGATAGGTGCTGTGCGTGTGCGATGCTGTGTAGATAGTACTGTGCGATATACCAAAAGGAGAAATGCTATCTGGTCCACTCGATTTTTGGATGTCAAAGAAAGACAGAGCTTGCCTAACAGCTTTCTGACTGAATTTAACATTAGGCATTGAGCTCTGTCATCGCGAGATAGTCGGTGGCGTTGTACAATAAAAATAAAGACATTTTGAAAAAATGATCATTTCATAAAAAATAGTGTACACACCCTCATACTAAAGTTTATCAACTATTATTAGTTGTAAATTCTTACCTTTAATCTTCAAATAGATTCGCATCCGTTGGTGCAAGTTTCAAGTGAATACCAACATATTTACTAAATACAAAACACGTGTAATAGAGAAATAGAGTATTTGTGCAAACTTTTGTATGTTTCATAAATCTATTACTTATTTAAAAAGTGTTTGGTCTCAGAAAATCCTTTCTCGGCTCATTTTTAAATTTCATATACACTAATTCCAGAATTAGAAATAGAAAAATTGTGCCGTTTTATAATACACCATTAGGTTTTGTACTTTATATGTATAATATAAAATTTATATTCGTAATTTTGTGTCACAAAGTTTACCTTCATCACTTAAGAAGAAAAACCAGGATAAAAAAAAGTCTATAAAAAACCTCTCAAATAACATCGAAATTAACATTCTATCAGCTATATTTATTCAGAGACAGAGTAATCAGACGTATGGTATTTCAATCTCAGTGGCGCTCGTTTTAAGCTGGACAAATTGCCGTTTATGCGACGCTAAAGGAAATGAACATTTTAATGAATCTTCGACGTGTTAAGATGCTAATTAAATTTGAACTTTATTCTGTTAAATATAGAGTACTAGGTGGTAATATTTTTGGGATTCTAATTGACTGCATGCCTTTGCAGGCGATCGTGCTTCGCTACTCAGTATATATTGGTTACACGTTTAATATGTTCCATTGACTGCTATTTGTAAATAACACAAATTGTTTGCAATAAGAGTAATATCATTATATTACTTCAGAATTATTTTAACAGAATTGGAAATTATTTTGTTTATTTTTTAGTAAATTAACTTTATATTGCATATACTATGTACTCGTAGGTATACTAAGCGTATACTATAAAAATATAATCACATTTTCACTCTAACAAATATTAAAAAAAACACAAACAAATTAAAATATACGTCGGTCGGTTTTGCAAGTTTCCTCTTGCAAATTATTCTATCTTACAGCTTATTTGTTAACGATTATATAGGCCGCTCGGGCATTGGAGGGGCTCTGACGTGGCTCGGTACACTGTTCGTTCTCTGCCGCTGGCTAACACCTTTCGATAAGGTTGTGAGTCCCCAACCCATAACTGTCATTGAAAATCGTGTGAACGATTTATTCTTGTAACAGGTAGCAATTACACAATAATAAAAAAAATATTGTTTCATTTATTGTTTGAATAATCACACCGAGCGTATCAAATGAGTGCTTACTTCTTCTATTATAATGAAACATTTATATTATACCAATTTTTTTCACACTGTAATGAAAATATTAAATATAATTCATTTGAAAAATTAAGTGGGTATCGAACCCACAACCTGTCATTTTTACAGTCACATATTTATATGAATCTGTATTTTGTTAAGTTTACAACTTATTTAAATATCTAATTATTCAGAAAGAATATGTTTTTAAGGAAATGAAAAGACCATAAGAAATCTATTATAGATGTTACACATTTTTCTTTTTTCACTTTTAAGGTCTTAAAACAACAGGGAACAATGTTTCTACAGTATATATTCCCTATATCTGCACCACAATACGAAGAAACGTATGACGCAAGCCAACTCAAGTTCAAGTTGTAAGTTTTGATTTGTCACTTTGGTTATTTTCCGTTTAACTATTTTTTGTATGATACGTGTACATACATTATGGCGGAAATTAATAAATTAAATAAAGGAATGGCAAAGTAAGAGCGGGAAGGGTAGCCGTATAATTGACAACATATATATGTCGTGTATAAATGGCAGTCGTTCGTATTACAGAAGTTTTAACTTTCAGAAGTTCTTAAAGCGTTGTACAAACTCTTAAGAAATATAATATTTTTATTTGTGACGTTAAAATAGATGTATTACGTGAAATACAAATTAAATTAAGAGATGTTTGTATTGAAAATCGTTTATTTGTGGGTATTGTGGGGCAATTTTACTGCCTGTAAATTCAACTGTGGATAGATTCTCACTCGGGGGAATGAATCTTTTTTTTTTCGCTCTGGCAATATAAAGTGTGATGTTGAGTGCCGATACTTGACGTTTAGAGTTTTTCTTTTTTTGTAGAAAGCGAAGGACGAGACAAAGACGGGCAGAAAGAGCAGATAAGAATCACTCTAAAGTATAGATTCTGTCTGCCCTTTTGTTTAACGCAGCTTATTCTTCATTTATTTGAATTAGAATTCCATACCACGCTTTGTTTTTTATCAAAGCATTAAAATATAAGTGTAATTTAATTTTCTCGAGCGTCATTCGAATCCATAATCGTCGCGTTTACAATAAAATGGTGAGCCGTTATGCGGCGATATATTTTTCAATTTAACTTTTAAATCCATGTGTACAACACGCTTTAGGTAAAGAAAATATTGGTACTTTAAATAAAAGTAAGTATTTGAAGAGGACTTTTTGCTACACGGTTACATTATATTTTCCTTTATTATTGCAATTAAGGAGAAAAACTGCTGTTTGAGTTAAAAATACTTTTAAGAACAAAACTTAAAGAATAACTAAAGTGCAAAGGTTTTTATAATAAACTTTCGTATCCATCGAAATGTAGAGGCACTACGTTTGACTGCAAACGAGATGATTGTAAGCTCAATAATATGAATTTTTGGAGATGATATTAACTATTTTCATTATCCCGCTCTGCGTTAATTTCTGCCATTTGTGGCATAGAATATATAGAAACATGGTGAATTCTTTTGGGCATGTCGAGCATATGAGTGATAAAGAATAGTTACAAGATCTATGAAGAAAAGGTGACTAAGAGTGGTAAGGGGAGTCCTCGGTTGATGTTCAAAAGCACAGTATCGCAGATACTGGAGGAAAACCATGTAAAAAGCATTAGCCGCCCCCCGAATGACAGTGGACGAGGTGAAAGAGGTATGCAGTGTACGTACCGTTTGGCATTTGGTTTGGAAAAGATAAGGCATACGGGACACCTGAAGTTAAGTGGGCATCGCTGCCCACGGACCCTTGTAACAGCAGAGGAGTTACAGGTGGATCTAAGGTTGAAGTCGTCGTTGAATGTTGTGTTAACCCGGAATCACTGCCGCAGGTTGATTTCTCCACAGTTGTGTAGCGCGTGAAATAAATTTGCTACAAGACCGCATAATAGTAAAATGCCACGTGTTCAGGTGGTGTGGATGGTACATAAGATTATGACATACAACGTGTTTAGAAATT
The DNA here is from genome assembly GCA_018249855.1 of Eueides tales michaeli. Lineage (NCBI taxonomy): Eukaryota > Metazoa > Arthropoda > Insecta > Lepidoptera > Nymphalidae > Eueides > Eueides tales. The sequence goes on from DWMZ01001327.1 coordinate 12,003, forward strand.
TCAGTAGAAAATATCAAATCGAGCAGGTATGAATGATTTAAAAAGTCGGGGATTCAATACACATTCGCCGTATTGACGCTAGGTTCCAAAAGGTGTTTATTTATTTTAAAAGTTCCTTTGTGCATTCATGGAAAAGCTATAAAGGTGTTTGGCGTTAAAGGTTTTCATCATAAACGCTACATTTTATTTGTAGTAAAACTTACTTTATGCATACATTGTTTTGTTGTTTCCGTTATATATCCTTCCTTGTACGTAACAAGTTTCAATGCAGCATATTTAACCTAGTTATAAACATTTATTATTAGATCTCAAAGACAAATAAAAAAATTAAATCTGTAAGTACTGTAAGCCTGAAGTTCTCTTGTTAAACGCGTTTATCTGAGGAATCACTAGATTGAATTGAAATTCCGTTTATATTTGATATTGAAAATATTTTTTTATATTTGACTAAGTTTTAATCAAAGAGGGCTATAGCCCTCATTGATTAAAACTAACTAACTAACTAACTTTAAAGTGAAATAATATAACCAATAGGTTATATTATTTCACTTTAAACGTAACGATTTGTTCCATTGTATCTACTGTCAGAGTTACCTGGAGTATTAATTATTTTACACACCTTTTATTACTTTAATTTAACCATTGGCCGGTGAAGTCACTGGTCACAATTAATATAAAGATAATAAATAATTAATATGGTAGAATGATTCGAAATAATATATTGAGCGTCAGTAAAAAAACAGATCAAGTGAGAATTGGACTCGCACACTGAAGGTCACATCAGTTTCAGAATTTTACAAGTTTACACTACTTTAATAGTAGTTAAGGGACTCATTTTATATGATACGAACTACAATTATACAACATTAAGTGGTCATTTCGTTTTTTTGTATTGTTTGATTCTTATATTATCGTTGACTTAGAAATATGGTTCTATCTGTGCTCTAACAACGTGTAATTATCCGTATGATGATAGACTATAAGGTAGATATTTTTGGAATTTTGTGCACAAGATTAATTAATTAAATATTAAGATTAAAAATTAAGATTAATTCGAAAAACATTATTTTTTTTTATTTATTTATTTTGATTATTTGAGGAAAACGTACAGCTTACAATATTTCAGTTTTAACATTTTTTTTAAATTTCACAAGCCTAAAAGTTTTCATTAATAATGAATACAGAGCGTGTATGTACTAAAGTATTAATATATAGAAAATTATAAAGCATTAATATATAGAAAATTATACAGCAGTTGAAGAAGATTAAACAATAAAAATAAACACGTTAATATTATCAAAGCTAAATACATAAAATTATTTGGTGAAGAACTTAATTATGAACTAATTTTCTAACCAAAGATATATACATAGATAATTTAGAAAAAAATATATCAATATAATATTCGTTGTGTGCATTACAAGCTCTTGTCACGAAACGATTTCGGGCGTATTTGGTTCTACAAAGTGGAATATGAAATACGAATTTAGTGCGAGCACTCAATCTTGGACAATTAAAACAAATACATGTAACGAGATAAGGAGAATCTATAATGTTGTTAATTAATTTATATAGAAATATTTGGTCTTTATGTTCACGACGCAGCTCCAACGATATAGGAGGTGCTATAACATGACTGCCAAAGATATAGTTTATACTATAGGTCTTACATACGAATTATATAAGATAAAGTATGTTTTTACATTTTTAAGCTCTTTACACTGTCGTAAAACAAACCCCAAAATTCTGTAGGCTTTTGCTGTGATTGTGTTAATGTGAGACGAAAATGAAAGTTCGCTGTCTAGAATTCTCCCCAAGTCTCTCACCTGAGAGGTTATCTTAAGACTCTTATTATTTAATCTATAATAAAATTTTATATTATGGACTTTAAGAGAAAATGTTATAGAAAAACATTTGTCAGTATTTAATTTTAAACCGTTATTTACACAGTAACAATGGAGCCTATTTAGATCGTTTTGAAATAATTTGCAATCCTCGAAAGATTTTATTACAGAAAAAAAATTGGTGTCATCTGCATAAAGGATTATCTTCGAATTTTTGAAACCAGCTATTATTGAGTTTACAAAAATGTTAAAGAGCAATGGATTGAGGTGGGATCCCTGAGGAACTCTAGATGTTATGGGTATAAAGCTCGACGTATAACCTTTGACTGCCACTGCCTGTGATTTATCCCGTAAATAAGATTTCTAATATTTTATTTATTATACTAATATTTTCAAGTTTTTTTATAAGTAAATCATGATTAATTTTATCAAAACCCTTTGAAAAATCAGTATACACGGCGTCCACCTGATAGCCTCCATCCATAGCATTTAAAACAATATCTAAAAAGTCACACAAGTTCGACTCTGTAGAACGGCCGCTGATAAAACCATGTTGATTACCAGTGATAAATGGTCTAATTACAGGAAATAATGAATCATAAACATTTTTTTCAAAAAGTTTCGAAATGACTGAAAGTTTCAAAATACCACAATAGTTGGCCATGTTGTGTTTATCTCCACTTTTAAAAATAGGGACAATAATAGATTTCTTCCACATTAATGGCACTGTACCAGTCTTCAGAGATAGATTAAATAAAATAGAAAACGATTTCGCCATTGTCTTGCAACGTTACTTTAAAAAGATAGAATGAATCTCATCTGGCCCCGCTCTCTTATATATTTTAATTGATTTGAGATATCTCTCAACAATTATTTCTTTTATAAATATTCTATCAATGACACAATCATTACTGCCTTCATTATTTACAGTGAGTACTTTATTATTGAGACTTGGTTCAAATACCGAAAAAAGAAACAATTAAAAAGGTCGGCTATATTCTGACCATGCGTAGCATGAGAGTTACCTTAGTAAAGTTCATTGGGTATTTCAATGGAATTTTGTTTAGATTTAATATATGTCCAAAATAAAGATATATTTTTCTCATTTCAATCAATAAAAGATTTGTAGCATGTTTTTTCAAGTTCTTTTGCTTGACTACGTAAAACTGAATACTTATAATTATCACTAAATCTACCCTATATTTTCCAATTATTTTTTTGTTGAGGTAAGTTGGATATCATTTCTGAAATCAAACCCTCTTATATTGTTCTCAATTTTTTCATTAATAATATCATAAAAAAGTACTTACTGCTGATTCAACGTCATCTAAAGCCAAACCTAGTCGATTCTCGACATCATATCATTAATTTTAGAATAATCAGCTGCTCCAAAACAACGTATCAAACGCGTTGCTGGCCGTACGCACCGTCGATCTAGTTGGATAGTAACATCGATGCATAAAGAACCAGAAGACGCTCATCGGACGATGAGCGTCCTCTGGTAATGATAAAAGACTAACACGATATACCGAACATGAAATGTCAGACTCATTTTTTTTTTACTATTTTTAAAGTGTTATGCCACACTTAGGAAAGAAAAATACTAAATTTATAAACGTATAAAAATTTGAACGAAGCAGGATTTGAACCCGCGCTTCTTGTTCAAGCGCTCTGACCACTAAGCTATTTGTTCTCACCAAGCTCCGTCGAAAGATTTATACGATTGTTACTTATTTATGTTGTTAGCATCTCTGTAGGGAGAGTTTTACAAATTTTCGCTACCCAAAGACAATTCGTTAGAAATATCGTTTGGCAAGAGAAAATGCTATTTTTTAAATATTATTACTTTTTTAATGTGTTATTCTACACTTAGGTAAAAAAATACTAAATTTAAATACGTATAAAAAATTAAACGAAGAAACAACATAAATAAGTTGTAACAAGCGTATAAAAATTTTCACACGCTTTAGGCAATCGCAATAAAAAAAAATTGCTCTTAGATTTCTGCTATGAAAACGATATAGCAATATAACTTTAAAAGAAAAAGAGTGATTCTTATCAGATACTGGAAGAAAATAGTGTAAATAAAAAGAACCGAGAAAAACTTCAATGCTATGAAAGAACAGAGTGCAAAAGAGAGTTTAGTCTATCAATATTTTCTATCTGAACAACTTTTCCAGATTAATGTATCTATATCAGCTGATAGACTATTGCACTTAAAGAGAATAATTTAGTAAACAAGAAAAGTGCCAAAAATTGGACGCCAAGGAAGGTGGGAGGAACTTTATCGTATGGCGGATATCGTTGACTGCACGCTCAGGGGTGAACAGAATGGTATTAGAGCAGGATGTTCTTGGACTGATGCATCAAATCAATGTGTTACTCATGATTTTGGAATATCGCAATAAGTTGCAGAATCCACTTTTTATCATTGTTAATCGATTTTTAAAAGGCATTCGAGTTGAGTGGTTCAATATGCAGCAAATACTCTAACAAGAGGCATCCGGATAAACTTAACACATAATTAAATACCTCAATAGGGATTCGTCGTGCATATGGATAAAAGTAATCGATTCAATCTCAGGCACCATCAGGGTTAAGCAAGGCTGTTTATTGTTACTGTTGCTATTTTTAGTAGTCTTGGATGACGCCCCGAGTTACAGACGAGTTTGATGTTACGAGTTAATAAAAAGTGATTAACCGGGAGGAGCAGAAGTAGATGCAGAAGCGCTTTTTAACGAAGCCCAAGCTACTATGCATGGCTTAAACCTGTTTAGACATCTTTAATATACGATGCACAAAGATCAAAATATTCAACTCTAACGTTGAATCTGTTCTCCTATTCTGGTGTAAGTTGCTAAAAAAAGTTCTTAGATAAGTGCTTACGTAAAATTTTGGGGTTCTTCTATACATGACTGTAGGAATCTGTAGACTAAAAATATATCAACAGGAAGTGGTAAAATGTATTCCACATTATCACGAGGAA
>DWMZ01001328.1:0-16822 GCA_018249855.1 Eueides tales michaeli
ATATATATATATATATATATATATATATATATATATATATATATATATATATATATATATATATATATATATATATATATATATATATATATATATATGTATATATATATATATATATATATATACACATATATATATACACATATATATACAACATTAATATAGTATATATAATACATATCAACTTTTTTTAAAAATATTTTGTATTTTTTCATATATATTACACATTATTAAACATATATTACTACAACCACTACATTGCCACTACAACTGTTGTTAAATAAAACACTTCAAATGCGTAAAATGGAATGTGACATAACTTCAACAAATATTTGCACAGCACGGGAACAGAACTTGCGACTCGCTTCACTCACGGCTTATCACTAACTTCAATAATTTCGATATCAACAACATGTTTCATATATTTCTCTTGGACTTCCTGTCATTTCATGATTATTTCAGCTTTTATTTTGGGCGGCACACGAAACGGTGAGTCGATTACATCTTGACATTGTAGCTGTAATTCCATTATATCGCGGTGCAGAGACATTATGAGGCGCAGAATCTTTGTGAAATATTCCAATCTCTGCAATTAAAATGTATTTTTTGTAGTTAAAATAAAAAAAAAAATAAATAAATATATAATATATATATAAAAAAAAAAATAAATATATAATATATATATAATATATATATATATAATATATATAAATATATAAATATATATATATATATATATATATATATATATATATATATATATATATATATATATATATATATATATATATATATATATATATATAGCTACATAAGCATTTTGAAATAAGAATAAGAGTAATGGTGAACGTTTCTGTATGTATATGGTATGAAAGATATAATGCGGCGTTTAATTCCGTTGCGGAATGTCTTAAAATTTCTTAAAATACTGAGAATGGAAAGTTAAGAGCCTCCTTGATAGACATTAGTATCATTGGAACATTCAGTTTTTTGTAAGTTGTGCATCATGTTTTACATAATTGGTTATTATGTATATATTATTATATGCTTGATAAAATAAGTAGATACAAAAAAAAAATTATTATATTACACCTCGTACTAATTTATTGAAATGCTTATAAATATAATGTTAATGATCAAAAACAAGAATATATACATCCTATATTCAGAGGGAAACTTGGGAACTTAGTGTTAAAAAAATCCGTTTGATGTGTGTAGAAAGGCGAAACTCAACACCGCGGTTTGAGTTTTACCAGGGCGTAGAAATAAAAATTTTCAGACTCAGAGCCTGTCGCGTATCATGAATGTACCCACAACATACCTCGAAAATATAATAAAATATATATTTAATTCACCAAATGCTTATGAAATTAATGTTTTGGGCTAAACTTTAATATATAAAACAGTCAAGCACCGTCTACTCTAAAAAAGCTTATCAAAATTAATTGTACACTAAAGGGAAACTAATTATATGAAAACTTCAAACTTTTCAACGTTATTAAAAACAAATTCTTAGAGCGGTAATTCCCTTTACTGTACAAAATGTAATGTTTGAAAATACAAGATAATATTAAGGTGCTTTTCTATATAAATACTGCTCTAAGCGGACATAAAAAGCGTAAGAACAAATGAACTTACTTTACGTTTCCCCTCAGTGTACAATCACTCAACACTTATAGAATTCAAATAATTATATATATATAAATACGCGTTTTAAGGGCATGATGTGTGGAAAATTAAAAAATATATATTAGTTGAAATCGATGTTATTTAACGTAGCCAGACTAGTCTATAAGTTTTAAAGGGAAAATACCTAAATATGTATATATAAAAGTATTCATAAAAATGAGATAGTTATCAATCTAGTTTAAGTCTCATAGTATACATATATTTCAATATATAAATTAGCAACTTGTCCTGGTTTAATTTCACTAACTTCACGCTGTATCCCGCACGTGGTAGGAGAAGGGGAACGTGGGAACCTAATGTTAAAACAATTTGTTCCGTTCTCCAGTTTCAACCAATTTTATTATTATATATTATAGAAAATATCTATTTATATATATTTTAGCATATATGTTATTCTATTATATAAGCTATGCTACTGTAAAGTTACATCCAAATCCGTTTAGCAGTTTTTGTGTGAATATAAACAAACATTCATACTCATTAATTTATAATACCAGCAAGAAGTTAGTCACTTAGTTGTTTCACAGTTGTCAAAATACACTTTACATTGGTTCTAATTTACATTGGTTCTAATTTCAATGCGTCAGTCTTACTAACATTAAGTATTTCTTGTAATAAATTATAGACTGAATTCTCTGAAAAAAAAAACATTTTTTATTGACCAACTTGAAAGCTGGAAAAGGATACTGACATTAAATTTAATCGTAATTAATTTTGATATATTTTTTATTGGTACTAAAAGAATAAGGTTTGTTTGATATTGACAAGTTCAATAATTTAAAAACCTTAGTTAAAAATTGTATTTACTTTTTAACAATTAAACTTAAATTACAATAAATTAATATAGATTTTTTAATAATATATTGTAATGTACGAACCTGGCTACTTTGCATGCTATGTCCGTTCGCTCGCTCACCGCCAACCACTGTGCTGCAAGGGAGAGGCTTAGCGACACCAATAGTTACTATACCTGGAAAGACATATGTATATATATATCCTGCTTCGTCCAAATTTTTATACGTTTTTAAATTTAGTATTTAAGACATATGTATTTTAGACGACAAAGTCCTCCTGTGTGTTGTATTAGTAACAGAGAAAAGTAACCTAATTAAGTAAATTTGCTGTTTTTTTTCTATTAGGGAATCTCAATAGGGAACGATGTGTCTAACACTAGGTTCCCAGGTTCCTTCTGCCTCCTTTGCTCTGTATAGAATACAGCGTCGAAAATAAAGAAGTGCAGTCACAGTTGTGAGAGAGAGCCTCACAGTAATATCAATGGCTTTGATACCAAATCGGAAGAAAAAGTGCTTTTGAGGCCTGTTGTAGTTCGTGTCTCATTAGAGGAAATTAGAAACATTTAATATTTTCATTTTGTCTTAACAAAGATAAAGAAAAAAAATTAATGATAATCTATAGCTTGTCTATTATTATATTGATATTGAACATGAATTTAAATAATAGTAATAAACGTTATTTGCATGCATTTTGAGATTTACACTTTTCCCCGCATATGACAATCAACTTGGAAATCTAATATTAAGACAGTTCAATTCCATGATATACTTTGGTTTCTCACTGTCTGTTGAATTGACACATTGTGTGCTAAGTGGCGGAATTCAACGCCGCGCTCTATCTCTTTAAGAAGAGTGAGAGAAAATTGTTATTTTATTTTTCTTAAGTCTACTCCAGCGGGAACCAAACCGGGTGCCTGTCACGCTTACAGGTTCATGTTTGTTGTCCTTCGCCACGATTAGTCTAAATTTACTGATTTAATAGCTTTTCAGATCTATTACAGTTATACAATTAAGAAACTAATATCTAGAAATAACATTTTCTATTTTATGAAATTTAATTTTAATATTCTATGTAATAAAAACTATGTATACACTTGAGTGAGGATCGAATTTACAATAAAGAAGGAAGACAATCTATCGTGGCTCAGAGGTAAAAATGTGTGACTGTAAACGCAACAAGTTGGGGTTTCGATCCACACTAGAGCGTTGAGTACCGACAGTCAATAGGAAATGCCTCAAATTCGATAAAAAGCGGACAAAGTCACGAATTGTCATAATATTAGGTTCCCAAGTTCCCTCTGTCAGCGTGAAGTTGTAAAAAAAAAAGGAATGAAAGGCACACGAAAACAATACAAAAAATAACATTTTCTCACAATTTTTCCCGCCACACTGTTACGTAATTGTTTTCATTACCACAAGAAAATAACCTTGTATGATCACTGTCTTATCGTTAAATGTGAGAAAACGTAAATACAATATCAAATTGTTTTATTATTCCTTTAATTTAATCAAGATAAGATAATTAAATTCTATGGTATACATTTTCGTTTCACGCTGTATCCCTATAACAGTAGCGCAGTGAGAACCTGGGAAATTAGTGTTTAGACACTCCGTCCCCATTGAGACACTTCCGTTCCTCATTTTCCTCCGAATTCGAGACATTGCGTGTAAAGAAACGTAACTCAACGCCACATTTAACATAAAGCGAACAAATATAGATATTTTAAACATTAAACCAATTGAATGAGGTGACATGTTCATTTGTATTTCATAAGAGGTCTTTCTCAGGTTTGAAGCAGTAACTTTAGTGAACTGGTGGTAAATTTTTTTGACGTTCAAAAACGAAGCTTGTAACTTCTTATTTTGAATAAAAATATTTGAATTTGTATTTGAATTTAAGGGAATATAACGTCGTTAGTTTTGAACATGCTGATAATAAATGAAGAGAATTCTAGGAGAGAAAATATGTTTTTTTTTTAAACTATAGGTATATTACATATATGTACTTATTTACTTGACTCTTTTACAAAAAAAACAATGGAAGTCTATTTCATACTTTATATTACAATTAGGATGATTATTTATATAGAGACAAGAAACGGATTTTGCAGATTTACACACTAAGCCGTTGATAGTATACATACAGTATACACGCTACCACGTCATATTAAGACCGACCAGGAAACTATTTACTATAAACAATGTACGTAAATTAGATAAAAAGAGAGAAAATAGAGTCTAATCACTAAATAATTTCTGCCTGCGCAAAAAATGCATAAAATGTTATTATAATATAAGCACTTTTCTAATAGTAATTTAATTGAAAATGGTACTGCATTTAATAAGCTGTTATGTAAAAGATATTTATTGAGTAAATAATTGTATATATTAATATCACTAAACTATAAATTTGAACGTAGCAGGATTTGAACCTGCGCCTCTTGAAAACCGTCCAGCGCTCTGACCAGGCAGAGGGAACTTGGAAACCTCTGTGTGTTCCCCACTTGCCAAAAAATTGACGCATTGTGTATTGAGAGGCATGCCTCTATATAAATTAAAGCAGTATTGTAACTACTCAGCCATACATTCTCATCAAGCTACGTCGAAATTTTTATACGTTTTATAAATTGGTACGTTTTTTTATGGAAAACACACGGCAAACGAGCGTGCGGGTCACATGAAACGATCGGTGTCAATGTCAGTCTTTATATGATTGCTCATAGTGAATGAGAATTTTATGTTTGTTTTGTTTTAGCTTCACGCTGTATCCCGCACAAGGCAGGGTAGGCAGAGGGAATCCGGGTACCTAGTGTTAAGACACTCCGTTCTGATTCCGTTCCCCACTACAACCTACAACTCGCCGAATTTGAGGCATTGTGTGTTGAGTGGCGGAATTCAACGCCGCGCTTTTCCTTATTACCAAAGCGAAGAAATATTCAATTTGAAAATATTTAATATTTCATTATGAGAATTTTAAATGTTATTCCATTAGAAATTTCATGTACTTTTGATTTCCTGGAAGATTTGTTTCATTTCGTTCAGAAGAACAAGTATGTTACTATTAACGACAGGTTGTGAGTTCAATTCAAGAAAAAAAAACAAAAACTGGTAACAAGGCAAACCCGCGGCGTTATTTTTGCCACTCAACACGCAAAACCTCCCCAATTGGGAATGGAGTGTCTTAACACTACATTCCTAAGTTTCCTCTGCCTAGCCTGCCATGCGCGGGATACAGCGTGAAGCTGAAAAAAGATTGTTTTATTATTCAACATCGTTGCTTTAGTAGCAAAATGTCAACCCCATAGTTCTCTGGATCGATAAAAAGAATTAAGGAACGAAAAAAATATTGTAAGAAAAACCAAATTCAATAAAAATCTTATTATATATAAGCTTTACGACTAAGCAGTTACAAAGAAATATATAATAAATAAAATAAGCAATACATAATCAAAATGTCGAAGAGAGACCTCTAGTGTAGTAACTGTTATACATTGAAATACTTTGTCTATATAACGATTCAATTCCATGAATTTCATATAGATGGCACGAAATTATCTTTTTATTCACTTAAATCTATATCAAGATAGAAATGTACATTTTCTTTGCTCTGGTTACGACATAGACCACGGCGTTTAGTTCCGCCACCAAGAATTCCGTAGAAAGTGTCTAAACAATATATTTATTATAAAATCCTCCATATAAATATTAAATATTATTTCATTTCCTCGACTGGGAATCGAACCCACAACCTTTCGGTTATATTCACACGTTTGTGCTGCTGCGCCACGACAGGCCTCTCAAGGCATCAAGATTAAGCGTGAAGCTAAAAATATATAGATTATCTTCACGCCGTATCCCGCGCATGGCAGGGTAGACAGAGTAAACTTGATACCCAGTGTTAAGACACTCCGCTCCGTTCTCAACTCTCCGCAAAATTAGAGGCATTGCGTGTTGAGTGACGGAAGTCAACGCTAAGCATTAAATATTTTGTATGATAATATTTCAATATTTCTTATCCTCGAATGGGCATCGAAACCACAACTCGTTTGCTCTTTTATATAACAAAAAAAAAACCTTTCGGTGTTTTATTTAACCTCTCAGTTAATCAAACACAATTACCAGGGTAGCATAACATGGTAAGAAGTCTCAATACATCACATCTAGGAGCGCTCTTTATAGCGCTAACAGTCGTCGCGAGCGGACTCCGTGACACGTCAAAGCCGTTTACGTAGACGAGACCTTCATGTACTATTGTGTCAAGAATATCAATTACTATTACCAGGGCAGCATAACATAGTAAGAAGTTTCACTACACCACCTCTAGGAGCGCTCTTTATAGCGCTAACCGCCGTCGTTAACTAACTCCGGGACACGTCAATGCCGTTGATGGAGACGAGACCTTCATGTGCTATTGTATCAAGAATATTAAACACAATTACCAGGGCAGCATAACAAAGTAAGAATTTTCAATACATCACCTCCAGGAGCGCTCTTTATAGCGCTGACGGCCGTGGCTAGCAGACTCCTTGACACGTCAATGCCGTTGACGGAGATGAGACCTTCATGTACTATTGTATCAAGAATATCAAACACAATTACCAGGGCAGCATAGCATAGTAAGAAGTTTCAATACACCACCCATAGGAGCGCTCTTTATAGCGCTAACAGTCGTCGCGAGCGGACTCCGTGACACGTCAAAGCCGTTGACGGAGACGAGACCTTCGTATACTTTTGTATCAAGAATATCAATTACTATTACCAAGGCAGCATAGCATATTAAGAAGTTTCAATACACCACCTCTAGGAGCGCTCTTTATAGCGCTGACGGCCGTGGCTAGCGGACTCCGTGACACGTCAATGCCGTTGACGGACACGAGACGGTCGCCGGGCGCGAGTCGTCCGTCAAGCGCGGCCGCTCCTCCGCTGACTACGGAGCGCACTACAATGACGGAGCTACCGGGTTCCGATGGGTCCTGGGGGACAATTAGATCATTTTATTTATTATAAAGTATCTTAAAAAAAAGATAAATACATTTTTTAATTTTTTTTTTCAGATTTACACTGTATCCATGTAGCAAATGGGAGGGTAAGCAGAGGGAATGTGGGAACCTAATGTTAAGACACTTCTCACTTTCCTATGAATTTGAAGCATTGCAAGTTGAATGGCGGAACTCAACGCTGTCCCTTGCATTATTGACTGAATGGAAGAAGACAGAGAGATAGAGATAAAGTAAATATTGATTATTTGGTCTATATCAAAATAAAATAATATATCATGTATATTAACATTTTATCAATTTACCTTTAATATTTAACCGACCGAAGTCAAGTTTTATACAATTTTTTCAGCTTCACGCTGTATCCCGCACATGGCACGGTAGTCAAAGGGAACTTGGGAACCTTGTATTAAAACACTCAGTTCCACTTCCGTTCCTCACTATCCGCCAAATTTAACCCATTGCGTATCGAATGGCGGAACTCAGCGCCGCGCTTTGCCTTATTACCAGAGCAAATATTTAAATTAAAAATATTAAACATTTCATTTCCTCAAGTGGGGATTAAGCCCACAACCTGTCGTTTACAGTCATACACCTTATTACTATTTTATCATTAGTTATTAATTAAATGCTAACCAAGTAATCCAAAATGGAGAAGCCAAGTCCCCTGTCTTCTTTCTGTAACTGTATATATTCGACTTGATCACTCCACATCGCCAACCCGCTTAACGGCTCTAACGATCTAGACCTGTTCCTTTCTAGATCGTCTGTACAGAATTCTGTAAAAAAAAAATTAAAGGCAAAAAAAATATTGCATAGTTTTTTTACTGTTATCAATGCCTAGGTTGATAATTTAAATATATACTTGCTATAGATATTTAAATTTTGATATAGCTTCACACTGTATTCTGCTCATAGCGGGTTCGACAGAAAAAATCATATGTTAAAACATTCTGTTCTCTTCTTTTATCAAATAACGGAACTCAACGCTGCGCAATGTCTTAACAGAGTAGAAAATTAAGAAAAAAAAACCATTTTCTCTTATGCATATAGAATCAAAATGACCACGGTGTCTTTTAAAACATAATGACTCAAATACAATCTGTTTACATATTTTTCTCAGCTTCACACTGTATCCCGCACATGGCAAGGTAGGCAGAGGGAACTTGGTAACTTAGTGATACAACACTCAATTTCGTTCCTCACTTTCCACTGAATTTGAGGCATTGCGTGCGTGTTGAATGGGGGATTCAACGCCGCACTATACCTTGTTACCAGAGCGAAGAAATGAACATGTTAAATATGTCATATATTTTGACATTTTCCTTGAATGAAAATCAATCCTACAGCCTATCGCCTATCCTCACACCAAGACAAGTCTCATTTTATGTTAAACACAAGTAAAAACATACTAATTATTAAAAAAATGTATAAAAATTTAAACATACCAAAATAGATTTTTGCAAAATTTTTATACTTTATTAAAAATAATATTTTTATTTTTACTTTAAAAATAGTTGAAAACATTTAACAAATATATATATTCACCATCATGATTATGTCCCGCAGATAGCACAGTGTTAGCACTACATAGAGATGCGACTGAGCTTTCCGACTTAGCTTTTATAAGTCTTTGTGGTGGCGCCAGTAGATCTTGTAAGCTACCACCCACTATACTGTTCTGGAATTTAATAATTAATATTGATTTCTTTAAATTTCGAATTATTTGGCTTGGCATCAAAAAAAAATGAAGATATTAAGTATTTCATTCCCTCGAGTGAGGATTGAATTTACAACCTGTCGCTTGACAGTCGCAAGCTTGTGCCCCTGCGCCATTACATGCCCCATGAACTATATAACGAATGATTCATTATTTCTAAAATCAAAACAAGATAAGTAAACGGAAGTTAGTGTTAAGACACTCCGTTCCCCACGAACTGATCCGAATTTCTAGTGTACTAAGATAGCTTGCTATATATATATATATATATATATATATATATATATATATATATATATATATATATATATATATATATATATATATATTTAGACAGAACCCGTTTGGCTTTAATAAATTCTTCATACTTCTAATCCTCAAGTTAGTATATCATATTTAAGTTTACATAATTATTTGAACGCATATAAGAGGTTAGGCAGAGGGAACTTGGGAACCCAGTGTTGGAACGCGAAGAAATACAACAATAAATATTTAAAATTGAAAATATTGAATATTTCATTTTCTCTAATCCACAATCTTGTCGGTTACAGTTACACGCTTGCGCCACGACAGGCTTCTAATTATTTAGTATTATATTATATTTTCTATAAGAAATTTCTATTGTTATAAGAAATAAATGATTAAAACCCAACAAACTCACCCTAGATAGATGACTACGGGGCTCGGGTTCACTCCGTTTCCTAACTACCACCAGCAGCACCGGCGACTTGACAGCGCGCAGTCGAGTTACTACTTCCACGTGATGCGCTCCTAGTACACGCCAGCCGTTTACCTGGAATGTTTCTTTTTTTTTAGCTTCACGCTGTACTTGGCAGGGTAGGAAGACATGACATTCCTATTAACATTTGTTGAATTGCGTGTTGAGTGGCGGAACCAAACGCCGCGCTTAGTCTACCAGAGTGAAGAAATAAAAATGATAAATATTACAAAATTTACTAAATTTAAAAAACGAAGCAGGATTTGAACCCGCGCCTCTTGGAATCCGTCCAAGCGCTCTGACCAACTAAGCCATTCGTTCACACCGAGCTCCGTCGAAATTTTTCTACGCTTGTTACAACTTATTTATGTTGTTAGCATCTCTGTATCGAATCTTTACAAATTTCCGCTACCCAAAGACAATTCGTTAGAATTATCGTTTGGCAAGAGAAAATGCTATTTATCGAACCCACATCCGTAGTGTCCATGTCAGGTCTCAGGTGGCCTTTGAGTGAGTTGTCAAGTTGCCATTGCATATCCTGTCATGCGCTGGATAGAGCGTGTACCCAAAAAAGAGACTTTTCAAGATTTCAACAGAGAAAATTTGGAATTAGTATGATTTTGTAGCAAAATTATCGAGCTTGATATTTTAAACTGACATAACTTTTTTATTTCATAACAATTGAAATAAAACAAACACTGAATGTTGAGGTTGCTAAAGTATAAGTATAAGAGGCCTGTCGTGGCGCAGCGGCACAAGCGTGTGACTGTAACCGATAGGTTCTGGGTTCGATCCCCAGTCGAGGAAATGAAATATTTAATATTTTCAATTTAAATATTTAATGTTTCATTTCTTCGCTCTGGTAATAAGGCAAAGCGCCGCGTTGAGTTCCGCCTCTCAACACGCAATGAATCAAAGTCGGCGGAAAGTGGGGAACAGTACTGGAACGGAGTGTCTTAACACTAGGTTCCTAAGATCCCTCTGCCAACCCTGAAATGTGCAGGATTCAGCGTGAAACTGAGTAAGAGTGGGTATAGTATAAGTGAAAACTAAATATAAATCTGGTAAGCCGTTTACGAAAAAACTAGCGCACAGACAAACATATAAACAAAGAAACAGACAAAAAACAATATTTTGTCTAAGAAAACATCGCTCAAAGACTAAGTTTTAATCAATTAGTAAGTAGTCGTAATACCGTCATTCAACAAGTAATTTTGTATAATATTTTTTTATTAGCATCACGTTTGCAGGTGATTCTTTCGTTTCTTCAATTTAACTTTTAAATTAAAATATAGAATGTAAAGCTTTCATCATCTAAGTATACTTACTTCCAATAATTCATCTCCTACTTTATACAACCCCAGCTTGGCGATAGGCCCGTTTGGTGCGATCGCCCTGATGTAATGCCGTGCTTGGACCTCCTTCCCGGCGACCACGCGCACTGTGCCTTCTAGCGAAATGCCTAGACCAGTGTCTTTGCTCTTCATTATTGTGCCTACCTGTGAATTAAATATATTATTGAGTTTAACGCTGTATGGGAGGTGGAGGGAAGTTGGGAACCTTGTTTTTGTTTTACTAGGTTCCGTTCCTAAACTTCCGCTGAATTTAAGGCACTGCGTATTAAGTGGCGGAATTGTGGCCTTATCGGCAGAGCGATAGAGATGAAAATATGATGACTGTAAACGCGACAGGTAGTGGGTTGCATATATATTCACTCGTGAAAATGAAATATTTAATATTTTCATTGTAAATATTTAATATTTTGATTTCAATAACACGCAATGCCTCAAAATCAGCAAAAAGTGAAAAACGAGACACATTATTTTAACACTAGGTTCCCAAGTTCCCTCTGCCTACACTACATCGAGCGGTATACTTAAATTTTATAAAACAACATATATTTTAGTTTATGATATATACTGTTGAATAATCATCAAAAAAATTTTGATCCAAAAATACAGCTTGAAACCTGCAAAAATTAAATACAAAACCAACTTACAACAATATCATACAAAAAATCGTGTCCCGGCCAATCGGGCTCGTCCCGCAGCACATCCCGCCACTTGTCCTGTATACGACGTGTTTCCCGTTCAGATATATCGTCGTCTCGGCCTATGACGATTTCTGCTTCGTCGGACGGTGACGTTGGGGAGGGGAGGTGGGGTTCGATTTCCGAGTCGGGTTCCGCTTCTATTACCGTTGATTCGTCGTACTGGAAGATGACAATGTTAGTATGAATGGTATACCTTGGATTATCTTATTTAATTATATATATATTTTTTATAGATGAATTTTTATTTCTAATAACTAAAAATATACTTTAAAATCATTTTTTTTTAGTAAAATACATTTTTTTTATTGTGTATATGTGCGTACATAGCAGGGTAATAGGAGTAGAAGGTAAAGCGGAAACCTAGTGTTAAATCACTCCGTTTTCAGTAACACAATGCTCTTTACTTTCTTTTGAATTTTCGAGGCAGGCATATAAGTCGCGGGACAGAACGCCGCACTTTTCCTCGTAATCAGAGCGAGAAAATGAAAATATTAAATATTTAAATTCCTCAAGCGGGATTCGAATTCACAACCAATCACAATGACAATCATACTATTGTGCTCTGGCGCCACAAATTTTAAACAATAATATTAAAAAAAAACGAATACTTACAACACTAAAACTATATTTGGCAAGCGAAGTAACCGAAGGACTGGGCGGCGCTATGGGTGATCGACGACCGTCTTGAGCTGCGAGCGCCTTTTGCAGCCTCTCAAACCCCGCTCCACGTAGATACCTATAATATTTTTTTTTATATTTCGATAGTGCCTGTATCATATAGTGCCTACGCAATAAAATTAAGCAAACTAAATAAAAAAAATGCTAAAAACTATCGCTATTTCATTTATTCATTCATGAGCTACAAACAAACACATAGACAGATAAAACTTGTAACATCTATCTTTTTTTGTTAGTTAAATATATTTTAGAGATATATTCTCTAAGAATTCGAGCCTAGCGAGATTCGAATCCGTACTTTTCAGAAATTGTCCAAGCACTTCCACTATAAAGCCATACGTTCTTATCAAGCCATGAACGTCTAAAATTTTATACTTGATAGAAATATACTAGCAATATTTTTTTTAGTACGAGATTAAATTTTATACTAATTTTAATTTTAAACAGCGATAGGCCCCAAAACGTTGTCTGTTCGTTTATTTGTGATAACTCAAAATCGGCTTAATCGATTCAAATGTACTTTACAGTAATTATTTTGACAATCTACCCTCAAAATTTAATGTTTTCTTTCAATAAGATCATAAATAAAAAAGTAATATCAATATATATTACTTTGTTCAACAAAGTTGCTATTGTAGTAAATAAATAAATGTGTATTTTAAGCAGGTAATAAACACCTTAATGCTTTTAATCGTACAGTGGGTCCCCTCGCGTCGCGTAGCAGCGCCACCGCCCTATGGTTAGTGACCCCATGTAGAGACACTCCGTCAACCTGGAAATATACGTACAGATTACTTAATATAATTTTAGTTTTACGCTGTATATAGTATATAGCAGGGTGGGAACCTGAGGACATAATGATTGTGTAACATTAGGATCTCAGGTTCCCACTCTGCTATATGGGACGGTATGGTACGGGCTGTGGCCCGTTCCACCGTTCTCCGCTCGTTCTCCCAAACCTGGGATCGTGCTTTGAGTGGCGAAACTTAACGCCGCGCTTTGCCTTGTTGTACCAATGCGAAGACAAGAGAATATTAAATATTTAAAGTGAAAGTATTAAATATTTAGTTTCCTCAAGTAGGGATCGAACCAACAACCTGTCGCGTTTTAAGTACTCAGAAAATAAACAGGTATTTGAAGTCAATATAATTTTTGTTCTTATTATTTATGGGCTTGGCTTTAACAATCTATTAACATATTTTTAATTCTAAATACAAATTGTCGTCATAAATAACGTGTTTTATTATAATTTTTTTTTAGTTCTAGACCACGCCTCATATATATTTATTTTTTGAATTAATGTCATAAACAGTGCTACTTTTTAGTATTACACCAATAAGTAAGTATCACTTTTGTATAGTATCCCTGAATTGCATGGTAATTCAAAGAAACTACTTCGAAAAATGTCAAAAGTACTTAAATAACTAGCAACAAACCCCCGGCTTTACCTTCCATATATAATAGACAAATTGTACAAAATCTGCTCTATAAGCTTATATATTTTTGAATATATCATCTAAATACATATAGTATTTTTTACTCAAAAGTGAAAGAAATAATATAAGTGGATACTAAATTTAAAAACGTTTAAAAATTTGAACGAAGCAGGATTTTTATATGTATTAAAATTTAGTATTTTTCTTTCCTAAGTGTGGAATAACACTTTGAAAATAGTAAATTTACAAGTGGATTTCTGTTTCCGGCTGGCGAAAGAGAGCGAAAGATTAATTATGAAGAATCGTAGTTGTTCATCGATTATTAATCGATAATTTAACAATAAATATTTGTTTCATTAGCTTCACACAAAGGCTACAACTTAATGTGAACGTATTACGAGTGCCATTAAAAATACTGGAAGTAATGAATGGATTACTTTCGTTTCGTACATTTTTGAAATTGCGGCGGAATATTTGTCGTTATTCAGCGGAGTGTGGGGTAAGAAACGGAGTGTCTTGATACTAGGTTCCTAAGTTGTTTTTTTATTTTAGCTTCACACTGTATCCCGCACAAGGCAGGGTAGGCAGAGGGAACCCGGGAAACTAGTGTTAAGGCGCTCCGTTCCACCTGAGTTCCCCACATTCCGCCGAATTTGAGAGATTTCGTGTTGAGTGGCGGAACTCAACGCCGCGCTTTGCCTTATTATCAGAGCGAAGAAATGAAACATTAAGTATTTAAATTGAAAATATTAAATTATTCATTTCCTCGATTGGGGGTCGAACCCAGAACCTGTCGGTTACAGTCACACGCTTGTGCCGCTGCGCCACGACAGTTTGGTACGTCCCAAGTCTCTGTCTAACCTGCTTTGCGCGGGATACCGTGTGAAGGGTTTTAAAATTAGGAAAAAAAATACCGTTTTAATCGATAGGTAATTGTGATTCAATTAATAACTATTGTTTTAATCGTCACATATTAATTATTATTATAATAATCGTCCTTATTATAATAATAATTACTTAATAAGTTTATATAAAGTACACATGTAATATGCTTTTACGTTGATCAAACAATAAATTTGAAATAACCTTGAGTTTTATTGCAAAAAACATATTATCAATGTAATTTGTGAAACTATTAACTACTTTATCCTTTTTTTTTAGCTTCAAATTGTCTCCCACACAAAGCAGGGTGGGCATAGGGAACTTGGGAACCTAATGTCAATAACTACATTCCGTTCTCCACTTTCCGCCGAATTTACGAACTTTACGTACGCTTTGCCATGTTAGTAGAGCAAAGAAGTGATTAATTTGAAAATATTAAATAATTTTCTCAAGTGGGGATCGAAGCCACGACCTGTTGCGTACACGCTTGTACCCCTGAGCCACAATTTTCTCTAGTTAGTGTATTTTTTAGTATACTTTATAAGTTTATACTAAAAAATGAAATAACTAGAAAGAAAATTACTTTTTATTGGACTGAATCCACAACTACTCAAGAATCTAAAATTATGTCACTCTACGATAAAGATGATCAAACAAAATATATATATATATATATATTTTAATTTCTTACATAACACGTCCAAGTACAACGAAACCTTACTAAACAATTAAGTAATAAAAGAATAGAATCGCAAGGATAATAGACAATAAAGGGGCAGCATGCGAAATAGACGTTACGAGGTCGCGTAGACGTGACGCTTAGCATCAATTGTGTGGAGCGTCAGCAAAAAACACATATATTTTTATAATATTCTTATATGTTAGATTATATGTTTGCTATTTAGGTGAATGTAAAGTGTGATCAAGTGATAACTTTATTGATAGCATATTATTATTCATATATATATATATATATATATATATATATATATATATATATATATATATATATATATATATATATATATATATATATATATATATATATATATATATATATATATATATATATATATATATATATGAAGCTTATCATGAGGAAGGGGCAGAAGCTGTAAACGCTTCTGGGCTCTATTTCTACTTAATGAACTACAATATTTACTATTTCATTTATTCACTCTGGTATTGGCTACAAAGCAAAGCTTGACATTCAGTTCTGCCACTCTACACGTAATACCAGAAATTCTTAAGAGAGAGAGAAAGAGTCTTAACACTAAGCTCTCCAGTTCCCTATGGCTACCCTGCCATGTGCGGGACACCGCGTGAAATTGGAAAAAAAAACAATACATTTTGATTTAGCTATCCTGATGTATTCTCTTCCAAATTCATTAAAAAATAGTTTATTTTTTATAATTTAGGCCTTTTTTGGTATAATAAGTAACAATATCACAATATTTTTTTTAACTAATTAAATATTGTGAACAGAGCACTATGAACTACGTACATACTCTATAAATACGGAAACTACAATATAAAAAAAAATAAAGAAATAAAAAATCTTAATATTATTGAGATATATTGAAATTATTCTTTGTACAAGCCTCTTTCAACATCGAGAGGCAAGCAAGTTTGCTTGCCTCTCGTATATATCTTGCAGTTGCAAGATCTCATAAAATTAACATAGAAATCGCTAATTAGCAACAAGTTTCATACCAGCGAAGTTAAAAGAAAAAAATGGAAGCACTTTTTTGCTGACTGTAGACTAGAGTCGTTGAGTTGAGCATGGCCGCTTTGAATTGCAATTCTGCGCGCATTGTTCAGTTTTGTGAGAGTTTAAAATTTTATTTCAAATACA
>DWMZ01001329.1:0-16821 GCA_018249855.1 Eueides tales michaeli
TTGTACCTCAGCAGCGAGGCCAGCTGCGAGGCGTCCGCGTGCGAGAGGCCGTTGTCGCCGAGGCGCAGCTCGCGCACCGACGTGTTCGTCTTCAACGCTATTACTGCGGGACAAAATATTTTATATTGATAACATATATGTATATTAAAGGAAATAACTAGGGGGGTGGGGGGTGGAGGGTGGTAGTGGGAACCCATTGTTCTTTACTTCACTTGCCGTTTTCTACACGTCATCCAATTTTAAAGGCATTGCGTGGCAGAGCTCAACGCAGTGCTTTTGCTATGTTATAGTTCTGTTATGTTATAAGTTCTAATGTGATAAATAATTATATTTAAATATAAAGAAAACAAAATTACACCAAACATTTAGTAAGATAAAAGAATAATTGGGTAAGAACCCAAACATTCCCAAACTGACTCTAACAAAAGGCTTTCTCCAGCAAAATTACTGTTTGCCATACTACTTTACCTACTCTGCACCTAAACACACCAAAACTTAACTTTTCCCAACTTACCCAAGCTTTCCCCAGAAACAGAATTTCTAATATCAGTCCATAAACAGAATCTCTAATATCTTCCATACTTAAGCATATCCCTTATACCAAAACTTACCCAAACTTACCCAACTAACCTAAACTTCTCCTAACTAACCCAAGCTTGCCCAGCTAATTCAAACTTCTTCTAAGTAACTAACCCAACCAAACCTAAACTTACCCAACTAACCCAAGCTTCTAAGTTACCCAACCTTGCCCAACCACCCCAAGCTAGCGTGTATGCTCCTCACCCAGACACAGCAGCGCGTCCCCCGCGAGGCCGGCGCGGCGCAGCGCCAGCGCGCGCAGGCGGCAGGCGGCGGGGCGCAGCGCGCGCGCCAGCGCCGGCGCGTGCGTGGCCTCGATGCGGCTCGACGACACCTCCAGCTCCACCAGATCCGAGCTCTGGAATTAGAGAACGGTCAAGTGCGAGTCGGTCGTCTGGATTAGGTGGGGAACGGAACGGAATGCCCTAACACAAGGTTCCCAAGTTACTCTATACGGGTTATAGCGGGAAGCTGATGATGGTTAGGCCAGGGCAAGAAGGGGGGGACAAGTCGGATAAACTCCTCGTGTGCTCGCTCACTGCTGGGCCCTTTCGTATGCCCTCGACATTCGGAGGGACGAGCAGTATAGCGTGCCGGTGCAAAAACCCGACGTGACGGTATTTCTCCACCAGCCAGTAACCAGGACGGGCGTGCGTGGCGTGTACTTACCCTACCGCCGCGTAGGTGCAGTTATATCGGTACTCCACTCATGGTTGCGGTCATGTCTCGTGTTAGAACACAGCCATAAACCAATAATCGCCTTTATATAGAACACATCCATGCATTGTCACAGGCGCCCTCTAGACGCGTTTTTTTCCTATCTCAGCTGTCAACTAGTGTTCAGTTTGTTAACCTCTATATCTATTATATATTAATTTCTAATTTCTTATTTACACACAACTCTGTTTTATTTATGTAGTTATGGGCCATTAAAATAGTAAAAAGTTGTCCGATCGTACAAAGTACTCAAAATAGTTCTGCAAAGTGATTTCTCGATTCTTAGGATAGTCGTTATAGCATATAAGTTTCAATTTGCACCGAATTTTTTTTAAATAATAGCTATGTCTAATGTCCAAATAGACAAATTATTGGGACGTGAGAATTACACCACTTGGAAATTCGAAGTGCAAACGTATTTGGAGCATGAGAATCTGTGGAGCTGCGTCGAACCCGATGGAGAGTCAGTAAACCCGAAGCTTAATGTGAAAACAAAGTCTAAGATAATTTTACTCGTAGATCCGGTAAATTACAGACATGTACAAGATGTAAAGACATCAGCGGATGTATGGAAAAACTACAAAATTCGTTCGAAGACTATGGCTTAACAAGAATAGTGGGATTACTCCATGATTTAGTTAATACTACATTAGACTGTTTGTCAACAATTGAGGACTACGTGAGGATTACAAAATAGTAACTGCAGCTCATAAGTTACGTAATATTGGCTTTAATGTGGATGACGAATGGCTAGGGACGTTAATGTTGGCTGGTTCGCCGGAACAATACAAGCCAATGATCATGGGAATCGGGAGCTCTGGTGTAAAGACAACAGACTCAATAAAAATCAAGTTACTTCAAAAGGTTAAAGAGTCAAATGTCTCTGTTCTTTATACAAAACATCACAACAAAAGTAGCTCCAAAAATAAGTTTAATAAAAACTTCAAGCCACAAACACGCTGTTACAATTGCAATGAGTATGGTCACATAAATAAGTTTTGTAGCAACAAGAAAAAGACTAATACGAAAGGCTTTGCAGCAATGTTTTCGACAACTTAGGAAGAATCGAACAGTATAGAATGATATGTGGATTCCGGGGCTTCTTCACATATGACAAATGTGCCCGTCTGGATGTATGATATCCGGTCAGCTCCGATAAATAATATAATAGTTGCTAATAATACATCAATTCCTGTACAGCAGATGGGTAATGTAAATTTGAATTTATATGGTGAAGATGGTAAGCTAAATCACTAACAGGTGAAAGATATTCTATATGTGTTCCTACACTAAGTACTAACCTATTATTTGTCAGTCAACTTGTTAAGAATAACTGTAAAGTGATTTTCTATAAAACTGGTTGTGAGATTTATAATAAGCAAAACTAATTAGTAACAACAGCTAGACTGACAAAAAATATGTATAAATTAAATATTTTTAGGGAATTATAATGATGTCAGAAGGCTCATTCAGTGTGTATAAGCAGAAAAGGAGTAAAATTTTTGAAAACCAATAAACCAAATAATTGTATAAATTATATTCCATGTCTGAAAGGTAAACAGACCAGATTTCCTTTCAATAAAGTTTGCTCAAGAGCAAATGCACCATTAGAAATTGTTCATTCTGATCTGTGTGACCCTATAGAGACGCCTTCCATGGGAGGAGCCAGGTATTTCATTACCTTTACTGAGGATTTCTTGCGCAATGTCAATTTTTATTTTTAAAAACATAAAACACATATGAATGAAGTCTTTGAAATATATTTAAAAAAATGGAAAGTAATAATGTTGAATTGAATACACGTAACGCCATCTATGTGCTAATGGGGTGAAAGTTATGTGTAACATTACTTGTCTATGTATGAACTTGATTAAATAATATAAAAGTTAACCTGTCAAAAAACTGTCAACCAACGACTTTTATTACCGTTCTTTCTCACCAAACTCCGTCGAAATTTTTATACGCTTGTTACAACGTTATTTATGTTGTTAGCATCACTGTAGGGACGATTTTTTTTCCGCTACCCAAAGACAATTCGTTAGAATTATCGTTTGGCAAGAGAGAATGCTGTTTATTAAATATTTTTACTATTTTTAAAGTGTTATTCCACACTTAGAAAAGAAAAATACTAAATTTAAAAACATATAAAAATTTTAACGAAGCAGGATTTGTACCTGCGCCTCTTGCTTACCGTCCAAGCGCTCTGATCAACTAAGCCATTCGTTAGCATTGAGAACGTATGGCTTAGTTGGTCAGAGCGCTTGGACGGTAAACAAGAGACGCGGGTTCAAATTCTGCTTCGTTCAAATTTTTATACGTTTTTAAATTTAGTATTTAACTACTGAACATATATAGATGAAACTATAACATAGCTTATATCAGAATAACATAGAGATAATACAAGTTATGTAAAAAATATACATATATCTACATAAAATCTATACTTATAATAAATCTGTGACTGATCACCGTCTGTTCATTGAAGATATATTAAATAACATCTTATAGGGGACGTTTATTTATGTAATAGGGTCCAAATTAGTGTTTTTTTGTCAGTTTGTCTGTGCGCTTGTACGTGTTAATCTCGTAAATGGCTAACCATATATAAATGCTTTTTTCACTTTTGACAACTTTACAAGATTTATTATTTGTTTTATTCAAATTGGTCGATAAATAATTTAAAAAAATTATTTCAGCAAATATTACTACTGTCCATTAGCTAAAATTTTAGTTTTCAATATGTAGATAATCCTTTTACAACTGACAATGTTATTGGAACACAAAAAAACAATTGAGCGGACGAAGCCGAGAGCGGGTCACTAGTATAACAACAACTACAAGCGGGCGAAGCCTCCGTACCTTCTTTATCATCCTCGAGGCGGCCTGCCACCCCCGTATGCCGAAGTGCAGCTCACCAACGATAGATATGGCCGTCGTGCTCTCGTAATACTCCACCATGTCGAACAGCGATTCCTTGAAACAAACAAAACGATACTTAATTTAAAAGCGTATAAAAAAATTTGAACGAAGCAGGATTTGAACCCGCACCTCTTGGAAAGCCACCATTGACCGTTAAGCCACCATTACGCCTGTAAACGCGATAGCCTGTGAGTTCAACTCCGCTCGAGGAAATGTTATAATTAATATTTTTATTTCTTCGCTATAGTAATAAGGTAAAGCGCGGCGTTGAGATCCGCAAGTTGGTAATAAGTGAGATCTTACAATATAAAGAAACAAAAATCGATTTTCGATTGTGGACTCAATCACCTCACTCGACGAAATTAAATATCTACTATTACCATACTTTCGCTCTGGCAACAAGATAAAGTGCGGAGTGTCTTGACACTAGGTTTCTAAGTTCTTTTTACATTAAAAAACGCACGTATAGCAAAATCGACATAACTTGATTGGAACATATGACACAGCGCTAGCCATTGGACGGTAAACAAGAGGCACAGGTTCAAATCGCGTTACGCGATCATAACTGTACTTTATAAAAAAAATCAATAATATATTTATAAGACAAATATTTGTTCCGGCTTCACACTGTATCCCGCATATGGCAGGGAACCTAGGGAACCCCGGATAATGTGCAAACGCCGTTCCGTTTCTCACTAGCCGCCAATTTTATATGTAAGAATTCAACGCCGCGCTTTACATTATTTACCATACCAGAGCCATTAGAAAATCATAAATATTCAACTTCTTGTAAGGCAAGGCCTCAAGCCACGTGTGTCGAGTGGCGTAACTCAACGCAGCGTTATATCAACGTATCGTATAAATATTAAACATGCAATTTGAAATAATGAAATATTTAATATGTAAACAATTAATAATCAACATAGACAGCGCGCGGAACTGAACGTCACCCTTTTACCTTGTTACCAGAACAAATAAATGAAAACATATTTCATTACCTCGAGTGTGTATCGAACCACAACGCAACCTGCCGTTCACAGTGCCACGCGACACGCCACGACAGGCCACACCAACAGAGGTGCGGGTTCGAATCCAAACTAACCTATTTTTTTAGAAAAAAAAAAAACACCACTCACCGCCCCTTCATCATCAACATCAGCATTGTCAATCTCCAGCCTCCTAAACTGCACCTTCCGCAGCAACGCCTCCAGGGCGTCCGTCGGCGACGTGCCCAGCAGGGAGCAGTCCGTGAGGGCGAGGCGGGGTGCCCGCGTACAACCGCCTATTGTGTTCTCTGGAAGCTCCTGGGAAGAAAAAAAATTGCATAGGCGTGTCATTCGGTCGACGCCATAGAAAGAATCTGGTATAGTGTATAGTATAGTATAATATTTAATTTTCATCAACGCACAAGCGTGCGACTGTAACCGACAGGTTGTGTGGGTTCGATCCCCGCTCGAGGAAATGAAATATTTAATATTTTCTATTTAAATCTTGAATGTTTCATTTCTTCGCTATGGTAACAAGGCAAAGCGCGGCGTTCAGTTCCGCCGCTCAATACACAATGCCTCTAATTCGGCGGATAGAGTGGTGAATGGAAGTGGAACGGAGTGTCTTAACACTAGCCATGTGCGGGATACAGCGTGAAGCTGTGTGCTTGAGTGTATATATAATCATTTAACGATGTATAAATATCTATTTTAAAATAAATAAATAATAACAAAAATACTTAAAAAATAAAAAAAAAAATAAAATGGAAAAACAATATATGTAAAATAAGCATATTATTCTATACCAGCTTCACGCTGTATCCCGTACATAGCAGAGTAAGCAGAGGAAACTTAAAAACCTAGTGTTAAGACACTCCGTTCCGTTCTTACGCAATGCTTTAAATTCGGGGGAAAGTAGGGAACGGAACGGAGTGTCTAAACACTGTATCTCCAAATTGCCTCTGCCTACTCTACCATGAGAGGTATACAGTGTAAAACTAAAAAAAAAAAGAAAAATAAAATGATTTTCTTTCAATGCTTTAAATTACATTCGTAATCGTTGTAAGTGATACAATAAAAAACACTACAGTCACTGGTCTATAGTGACAAGTGTCTACAATACGATCGTCGAGTCATGGTCACCAAAAAATTAAGCTTTCCCAACATTATTCGCTCGTTCGGATATAAAAAAATCTTCACGCTGAATCCCGCACATAACAGGTTTAGCAGAAATTGGAACCTAGTCACTCCGTTTCCATTGAGCCACATCTATTCCCCACTTCCAGACAAATTTCAGGCATTTCGTGATAAGTGACTCTACTCTACCTCTTTACCAGAGTGAAGAAACAAAAATATAAAAAAAATCCAATCCCTCCTTGCTTTCACCCTCAAAAGATAGAAAAATTTAATCTGTAACCAAACAACCAAACGTCGTCAACTGCACCGTAGTGACTAATCACTATTTTCTCTCTCCACCCTAAAAACACTCACCCGTATCTGTTGCAGCACTGATTCTATAGGCGGTGTGCGGTGACATCTGCAGGACTCCAGGTACTCCGCCGCGAGTTGCGCTCGCGTTGTGTTCGGTACTGAAATTATATATTTTGAATTAAATATTACTATATAATATTTATTATATCATAACTTGTTATTAACATAACAAAATTGACTCACTCTCAGCTTCACGCTGTATCCCGCACAATGCAGGAGAGGGATCTTGGGAACCTAGTGTTAAGACACTCTGTTCCGTTCCCCATTTTCCACCGAAATTATTACATTGCGTGTTAAATGACGGTGAAACTCAACACCGCGTTTTGCCTTATTACCCGAGCGAAGAAATGAAAACATTAAATGAACATTTTTACTATTTTTTAAAGTGTTATTCCACACTTAGGAAAGAAAAATACTAAATTTAAAAACGTATAAAGTTTTGAACGAAACAGGATTTGAATCCGGGCCTCTTGGAATCCGTCCAAGCGCTCTGACCACTAAGCCATTCGTTCTCACCAAGCTCCGTCGAAATTTTTATACGCTTGTTAAAACTTATTTATGTTGCTAGCATCTCTGTAGGGACGATTTTTACAAATTTCCGCTATCCAAAGACAATTCGTTAGAATTATCGTTTGGCGAGAGAGAATGCTATTTATTAAATATTTTTACTATTTTGAAGAGTTATTCCACACTTAGGAAAGAAAAATACTAAATTTAAAAACGTATAAAAACAACATAAATAAGTTGTAACAAGCGTATAAAAATTTCGACGGAGCTCGGTGAGAACGAATGGCTTAGTTGGTGAAGAGCGCTTGGACGGATTCCAAGAGGCGCGGGTTCAAATCCTGCTTCGTTCAAATTTTTATAAGATTTAAATTTAGTACATTAAATGAACGTTAAAGTCACATGCTTGTGCCCCTGCGCTACAACACAATTATTATGTATATTATATAAATACATATACATAATATGCATAATATATACAACCTGTTCTACATTTTCCACTTTACTTTCGATATATAGAGCCTCGGAACTTAACGCCGATTATAAGAACTGTGACACAAACGTGCGACTGTAAACGCGACAGGTCGTGAATTCAATCCCCACTCGTCAAAATGAAATATTGAATATTTTAATTTCTTCGTTCTGGTAACAACGCAAAGCGCGGCGTAGAGTTCCGCCACAAAACACTGAATGCCTAAAACAGGAAACGGAAGTGTCTGAATACGGACGGAGTGTCTTAACAAGTCACCTCTACCTAACCTGCTATGCGGGATACAGAGTGAAGCTAAAAAAAAAAGGTATAAAAACGACATCGAACCCGCTACCAATTACCAAGCTAACCTATACAAAATGACTAACATCCATAAGTAGAATTATATATGCGTCATTATAATCGATATTACATACACTTTTTATACAAAAAAAACACATAATATGTGCATATTAGCCGGAATCATTAGAAACATTGTAGTATGAGGTGACATCATACGAGCCGACCGCTGATTATATGTACATAATATATAGAAAATTATTAACTATAGCCCGCGGCGTTGAGTTACGCCACTCAACACACAATGTCCCACCCCTCTCTCTATCTTGCCTTGCGGAATAAAGCGTGAAGCTGAGAGACGTAAAAGGTCGTGGGTTGAAATAAGACTCTGGAGAATGATATATTTCGTTACTGTGGTAACTAGACAATGCGCAGCGTTTAGATCCGCCATTCAACATGTAATGTCACTAAAATTGGGCAGAAAATAACGTGTCCTAACTCTAAGCTCCCAAACCGGCTAACCTCTCAGGTATGCGGGATAGAGCGTGAAGCTAACAAAATCGTATCTTAGCATATTATAATATAATAAAAATATATTAAGAAAAACCTCCTCTAAATTGCTTAAGTAACATAATAATTTATGGATTTTAATACAAATTTCACGAACAGCAAACACCAAAAGCTAAGAAATATATAAAATAAATAAGTAGTCAGTGTTGTAAAATAAATAAGCCTATAAAAATTTCGACGGAGCTCGGTGAGAACGAATGGCTTAGTGGTCATAGCGCTTGGACGGATTCCAAGAGACGCGGGTTCAAATCCTGCTTCGTTCAAAACTTTATACGTTTTTAAATGTAGTATAATAGTAAAAATTACATCACTATTATATTTTGACAACCATCCTTTAACATTTAGTATTTGTTTTATTTAAATCGGTTGAAGAATAAAAAAAAGTTCCTGTTAATTTACAATATTTTTAGTTCAACGAACAAGTGATTGAGATTAGTAAATAAAATTGTGTAATTCAAGCGGGCGAAGCCGCGGGTCGCTAGTATCAAACGAGAAATAACGTGCAACCCAAGCCGGCGGAGCCGCGAATGTGACACTAAGAATAGCATAGCTATAGCATATTTTTCGTAATAAAAAATATTTATTTCTAAAAACAAAACAAAGGAAATAACGTAAATATCATATATGTATAAGGAAAAAAATCATTTTTTTTTTAAATTAGGTCAAACAATAACACAATGCGATTATTCCGAGAATCAAACGGACGACCTTCGGATGTAACCACCAAATTGATTACATGTGTACATACGGACCTTATGATTCACATTTTTTAGGTGAACTTGTATATATATACATATTACAAACATATTTTTAGCGCATTTTTTTGCGCGAAGAAATGAAACAATAAATATTTTAAATTGAAAATATTAAATATTTCATTTCCTCGACTGGAAATCGAACCCAGAACCTGTCGGTTACAGCCACACACTAATGCCGCTGCGCCACGACATGTCAGCGAAGAAATGAAAATATATATAACTATCTCGAGTGGTGATCGAACCCAGAACCTGCGTGTAATGTCACACGCTTGTGCCTCTGCGCCCCAACATGACTAAGGCCTATTTTATCTATAGGTATATATAAACACACTGACAAACAATGTTTTATGTCTGTCTGTCTTTCTGTTTGTCGGAATTTCCCTGGAGACAGAGGCAGTTGTTGAGCAACATGCAGGCTACCGTATTATCATACTGGCGACATTGAGATTTACGCAAGTAAACGCGGGTTACCTGGAACGGATCCTTCCCAAAGAAAAAGGTTCCAAAAAGTTTTTTTTTTTTAGTTTATAGATACATAACCATATTAAAAAAAAAACCAATTCACCATAAACACACTAAAATATCTATAAACATCGATAAATAATAATACACCGTTCAGGCGTGAGCAGCCACGGGCAGACCGCTAGTACAATAAAAAATTTCCCCCATTTTGGGTTCCAATTCATAACCGGATGAATTAGAACCCATTATTTTCAGTTAAAAATTACTAACAATACTGTGTACTAACAATAAAAAAACATTTATATAATACATATAACATTTTGGACATACCGAGACACTAGTTACCCACTCAGCTTCACGCTGTATCCCGCACATGGCAGGGTAGGCAGAGGGAACTTGGGAACCTAATGTTAAGCCACTCTGTTCCACTTCCGTTCTAGGGAAAGTAGGCTTTCAGCCGAATTTGAGACATTGCGTGTTGAGTGGCGGACATCAACGCCACGCTTTGCCTTGCTACCAGAGCAAAGAAATGAAAACATGAAATATTTAAATTGAAAATATTAAATATTTCATTTCCTCGAGTGGGGTTCGAACCCACAACCTGCCGGTTACAGTCACACGCTTGAGCCGCTGCGCCACGACAGGCTTCTATAGTATTTATACATTATCTAAAAAAAAACTAAACAAAAAGATATAAGCATACAATTTTTTTAATACATTAACATAATATTAACTTTTTTACGTAACTAAATGACGTCACCAAACCCATGATGTCATCCGACCCATCGACCTCTAGCCGGCGGAGAGCTGGATTAATAATTGATTGCAGCAAAAAAAAGAAACGTAGCCAACGTTTGTTTTACGATAGGTACGGGTTCGAATTCACTGGTGCATTTTGTTAATATACAAAGAAAATAGAATTTGAGGTATATGTGTATATTTTGTATGTCTGTAGCATCGTAACTCCAAAACGAATGAGGCGATTTTGAAGCTGCTTTTTTCTTTGTTTATTTCCTACTAAAGTAATATTCAAAATGATTACCGTTTCTGAAAATTTATACACTAAGTTTAGAAAACAAAATTTATCTCTAAGATACCATATACGTTGCTAAAAAGAAAGAATAAAAAAAAGCATCACTCTTTTGAGAGGTCAGTCTGTGATAACACCTCAATACCCTTAATTTACGCTGAATTTTCGACACTATGGCGGATCTCAACGCCGCGCTTCGTCTACCAGAGCGAGTAACTTCAAATAAATAAAGTATAGCCAATTACCTGAGTAAAAATTGATAATGGAGGGTTCCCGTCGCGTTTACAATGAAACATCACACAAACCAATTTTAAATAATTAATATTAGCGACCCCGGCGGCGGCTTCCTCCGCTTGAATTTTATTAATATATGTCCATACATTACAAGAATATTTTTTTTAGCTAAAAGAATAAAAAAAATTGGCGAATTTGAGGCGTTGCGTGTTGAGTGGCGGGACTCAACGCCGCGCTTTTGCCTTATTACCAATAAAAAAGCAGTTATCATTTACAGAAATATTATAAGTATATATCACAAGATATTTCACACATTTCTCAAACCTTTATCCATAAATATCTGTGTCACGACACAATTCATTACGTACAAAGACAAAATACACTTTGGTCCTCCGAGCCGGATTACAAAAGAAATGAATAAGCAACAGGAAAAGATGTGCGTTGAAATATATACGGTCATTACACAATATAATATGTGAAAATATTATTTTTCAGAAAAAAAAATTATACTATAATTATAATTAAGGTCTCTCATTGCGCAGGGGCACAAGAATGTGACCCCACTCGAAGAAGAATATTTCATATTTAATATTTTCAATTTCGGAAATAAGAAAAAAAGATATTATTAAAACCGGCCAAGCGCGACTTCGAATCGTGCACCGAGGGTTCCGTACTATATCCATAAATTGGATCAAGTTAGTACTAAAAAGTAATAATTATAAAAGTATCACTTCAAAAAACATGACTTTGGACAGTAGGTTTTCATTTCCTGACAAATTTTATAACAGTAACAACATGTGTGTGATTACGAACAGTAACAACATGTATGTGATTACGAACAGTAACAACATGTAAGTGATTACGAACAGTAACAACAT
The DNA here is from genome assembly GCA_018249855.1 of Eueides tales michaeli. NCBI lineage: Eukaryota > Metazoa > Arthropoda > Insecta > Lepidoptera > Nymphalidae > Eueides > Eueides tales. The sequence continues at coordinate 11,898 of DWMZ01001329.1, forward strand.
GTATGTGATTACGCGACGAATTTTATATAAAATATGGTAAAAACGATGCATAAATGCAATTTTCATTGAGCCGACTTAGAAGCCTAATTGTTGAAAATGAATGGAGATTGTAGACCTGATTATTTAATATTATTTATTGCTTGATAACTGCACAAGAGGCCTGTCGTAGAGTAAGGGCCTAAGCGTGTGACTGTCAACGGCAAGTTGTGGCGTCGATCATCACTCAAAGATGTGAAATATTTAATATTTTCATTTTTTCGCTCTGGTAACAAGATATAGCGCGGCGTTGAGTTCTGCCACTCTACGCAAAATGCCTCAAATTCAGCCAAACATTAGGAAAAGAAGGGAATATCTTAAAATGACGTTCCCAAGCTCCCTTTGTCTACCTTGCCATGTGTAGGATACAGCGTAAAGTTCGAAAAAAAAAATCGGTAAATACAAACAAATGTACAACAAAGAGATCTGTGAACAAGGTTTCCGTTTTTCCTGCCAACGTGCAGAACCCTAAAAAAGTAAACAACAAACATCAATAACAACAATAAGGGAAACACATCTATTTACTTCAGAACGTGTATGTATTGCATGACATCATGACCCAGTAATCAGTTTAAATACGTATAGCTACAGCCACTGTTGACCGACTTTATAGAGGGTCAGTCAGTGCTTTATAATATTTTTTATGTTTACCCTTATATACAGGTTATAGGGAACCTGGGTTAGGAGACGGAACATGATATTGAGATATTGGGAACAGAATGGGGTGTATGGGAAGTGGAATGTCCATACTTTGCCTTTTTTTTAGATATGACATCTTGAGCGTTGGACTTCAAATGACCTCACAATCGACTCACTGGACATATATACTTTATTTTTTACTATGTTTTAATAATAACACCCCCTCCTTTATTTTTCGGAACTGAAAACGGATATATACAATACCGGTCAAAAGTCTGAGACCACTAATGAAAACTTTTGTCATCATCAGTAAATATTTTAGAAAATATTGGTGATAAATAGTACTCTGCAAACCTGCATATTCTATTGTTCATTTAGATTGTCTAAAAGCTTATTCTTTTGTATAGAACCCAAGGAAAGGGCAATAAGCAGGCATTGTATCCAAACATCACAGGCCGACAGATCAATTGTCAAAAATTTATTTTCTCTTATCGCAGCTGGCGCTTCTATTTTTTACATCAAATTACGATACAGTTGTCCTAAATTCTCAAATAAAAAGAAAAGGATGCAACCGGTCCCTAACTCATCGTGACTGGACCGAAGAAGACTTCAGAAAAGTTCTTTGGAGTGACGAATCAAAATTTGAAGTGTTCTGGTCAAAAAGGAGAACTTTCGTCCGACGATCCGCCGAAGAAAAAATGATGCCGCAGTGTAGTGGTGGATCAGTTATGGTCTGGGGTTATTATTATTATTATGAGATTGGGAATCTAGTCCAAATGAAAAGTATAATGAAAAAAGAGCAATATAAGGAAATTTTGGTGAAAATTTATTGTCGCCATTCCCTCTGGAATAAGGTTAATCGGCCGAGGATTTATTTTCCAACAAGACAATGATCCAAAACATAGTTCGAAATTATGTAGAGACTATTTAGACAAAATACAGTCGGAAAAAGTATTAGAAAACATGACTTGGCCACCTAAGAGCCCCGATCTTAATCCCTTTGAACTTTTGTGGGAAGAGCTCGATCGAAATGTTCGGGAACAGTGTCCATTTTTTCAGCAGGCCACGTGGAATGCATTGGAGGAAAGCTGGAAAAGTATCTTGCAAGAGACTATAGATAAATTAATTACTCGCATGCCTAGATTGGTAAAAAAAAGTAATAAAGTGTAAAGGAGGATAATTCTGTTCGACGAAAATTGTTTGAATTTTCCTTTTTTTAGTTTTAAATCTTATGTGCAACATGAAAATAAATCCAGTTTTCCATAAAATTTTAAATATCTTGTGTTTTATATGTTTTCTCATGTTTTTTCATAGTGGTCTCAGACTTTTGACCGGTAGTGTATAAGATACACTACAAAAAAAATGGAAAATTATTCTCAACATTTAGTGTTTATTTTTTTTATTAATGATAATTAAATAAAACAAAGACAACATGTTCAGTATATTGCCAAAATGTAAAAGTGAAAACTGCACTTAAATTTGGTTAGTCGTTTCCGAGATTAGCGCGTTCGCTGTATCCTGCACTTGGCAGGATAGGTAGAGGGAACTTAGGAACCTAGTGTTAAGATACTACGTTCCGTTCCCACTTTCCACTGAATATGAGGCATTGGCACATGTTAAGCGGCGGTGCTTAGCGCCGCGCTTTGATTTAGTTACCATAGCGAAGAAGTGAAAACATTAAATATTAAAACTGAAATTTGATGTATTTCATTTCCTCGAGTGGTGATCGAACCTACAACCTGTCGCATTTACAGTCACACGCTCGTGCCCCTGCACCACTATAGGCCTCACCTTAAATAAGAAGCGAACTAACAAGATATTTAATAAAACATGTTTTAAATAAACTAGGGACTATATATAAATAGACTACAAATTTTCAAAAAGTCCACTAAGAACGAAATAAAAATCAGTATGATCTTTCTAAACTTTAGTTTATGGTCCTATGTCAAAGTTCACAGGTTCAATTCCGGTTGAGGACAGTGTCAATATGCCACATCCTTTGTGGTAATCAACAGATTAAGCAAATTACACCAAATGCTTATTTACACATATCCAATTTCATAGACTTAATTTTTGAAATAAACGACGTAGGCGGAAGGAACCTGTTCAAATCCTTGATTTCATTAAATTGAGGCCTATCGTGGCGCAGCGGCACAATAGTGTGACTGCAACCGACATGTTGTGGGTTCAATCCCCAGTCGACGAAATATTTAAATATTAAATATTTTCATTTCTTTGTTCTGGTAACAAGGCAAAATGCGATGTTGAGTTCCGCTACTCAATACGCAATGCCTCAAATTCGGCGGAAAGCGGGGAACGGAAGTGGAACTGAGTGTCTCAACACTAGGTTCCCAAGTTCCCTCTGCCTACCCTGCCATATTCGGGGATGCAGCGTGAAGCTGAGGGATTTCATTAAAATGATTGTATATTCAACGATTAGTACAGCTGGCGGCTTCGCCCGCTTGAATTATGTTATTTTAATTACTAATCTACAATATTTATAAATTACAACATAAACATGTCAGCTAACAAAAAAATTGTAGCAATTTTGTCGAGCTAAATATTTTAAATTGAAGTACCTGGAAAACCTGGGAAACTAGTATATAGCCGAATTCAGAATTCACTGTGTATCGAGTGGCGGAACTCAACGCCGCGCTATGCCACGTACCTAACCCGGCCTAGGAAATGATAGTAAATAATATACATATACAATTAATTCCAAAATAGCTGAGAGAACATTTTCGAAACATGTTTTGTACCTGTCAAAAGATGACGGAAGCCACACGTTGGCCGGAAGCCAGGAATCAGGTATACAGTTAAAACTATGGGGCAATGACATAGGAAAAATACTGGATAGGGTTATTTACATACAAAAAATACATACACTTTCAAATGTTTCACACATTGTACTCTAATTTGCAAAATAAAGCAAACTCAAGATACCTATATAATAGTCTTTAATTCAGAAATATAGTGATGAGTAGTGGAACTCAACGCCGTATAGAAGAGAGAAAAGAGAGAGAGAGGGGGAGAATATATAAAGATAACATTTTATAATTTGCTTACATAATTAAGTATTAGGCTATAATAATTTACAGCTAAAAAAAACATCCGACACAAAAACACCAAAAAAGGAACTAAAAAATTGATTATCTTCAAATGACTTAACGTACTTTCTATAGTCATGTCTAAGAATTTCCATATAAATAAAAAAAAACGCTTTTCAAATAAAAAAAAACACTATTTAAATTAACAAAAAAAACAATTTCTATCTAAAAAAAAATGCTGTTCAAAACCTATAATGCCACAGAAAGACTTACAAATACACACAGACATGTAAAATTTATGACACCTTTATATTTTCGTCAATGATTAATAACAAAATAATAATAATTAACATAATTTATGTATTCACTTATAAAATCATTCCTTTTATAATAATTCGACGGAAAGTGGAGAACGGAGGTGGAACGGAGTGTCTTAACACTAGGTTCCCAAGTTTCCTCTGTCTACCCTGCCACGTGCGGGATACAGCGTGAAGCTACAAAAATATAATTTATTTAATTTATACATATAATAAATCTGTAACCGATCGCTGCCTGTTCATGGAAGATATATTAAATAACATCTTATAGGAGACGTCTATTAATGTTAATATAAAAAAAAAATTGAATTTTTTTGCCTGTGAGTTTGTCTGTGTGTTTGTACGCGCTAATCTCAGATTTGAATGCAATTTCCACTATTATATTTTGGCAACTTCCCCATAAAAAAGCATATTTTTTATTTAAATCAGTCATTAAATAAAAAAAAATACGTCAATTTAAAATATTAAGTTCGACAAAATTGTTACAAAATAACATTTAATTGAAAATGTTATTTTCAATGTATCGATATTGTCTTAAAAGTGATAATGTTACAAGATTTAGAGCAAGAAAGAAATTGATATTGGTACATTAAATAGCATCATTCAAGCGGGCGAAGCCGCGAGCATATCGCTAGTATTTCATATATTTAGTTACTTGTGTCGAAAATAAGCCAAACAACCCGATATCTATTTTCAACGATTTCTTGCCGAAAAAGTGTAAGATTTAGTTATCATCAATACTTATTTTCCAATCGTTTTCAACTTTCTGTAAATCTTATATATTTAAGAAACTACTTGCCACTACACAATAACGCAGGCAAAGACAAAGCGCGGCCCTGAATTCCAACAATGAACACGCAATGTCTCAAAAATCTGATTCTCCTC
>DWMZ01001330.1:0-16816 GCA_018249855.1 Eueides tales michaeli
CACACAAATGTATGAGTGTATATATATATATATATATATATATATATATATATATATATATATATATATATATATATATATATATAAAGTTTGTGGGTTCAATCCCCACTCGAGGAAATGAAATATTTAATATTTTCAAGTTAAATATTTAACGTTTTTATTTCTTTGCACTGGTAACAAAGGAGAGCGCGGCGTTGAACTCCGCCACTCAGCACGCAATTCCTCAATTTAGATTATATATATATATGTATATTTGTACGAAGTTGTTTGATTTATTGTGATTGTTCCATTGTTACTATAGCTTTTGTCTAAGACTATTTAAATATTATATTCGGATTTTAATTATAAGTAAATGTGTGCTTGACGATATTATTTGAGAATTACTAATAGATTTTTCCAGTTTAAATAGTATTTTATAAGTTAATCAAAGCTATGAGACTACTAATTTACGTATTATTACAGAAAAAAAACAAGAGACAAAACAAGATCTCTAATCTCAGAAACGGCTACCAGATTAAATGCAGCTTTCACTGTTTGTTTTATTTAAGCTTAGTAAATAAAAAAGTTATGTCAATTTAAAATATTCACTTCCGCTAAACTTTAGAAGGCTTTTGCACTTCCTGTCAACGTGGAGATGTACTCGTATAACCAGTTACCTAAATTAATACAGATTTTTTTTTATTATTATATGAATATTCATATTACAACAAACACACAATCATACTCAGCTTCACGCTGTATCCCGCACTTGGCAGGGTAGGCAGAGGGAACCTGGGAACCTAGTGTTAAGTCGCTTTGTTCCCCACTTTTCGCACACACAATCATCAATGAATAGAAATTGAATTAAAATTGATGAAAATATAGACCTATTGTTTATCAAAACATTGTTCGACATTGGTCTGGTTAAATTTTTATTCGAACGGCTTAGCGCAATATATTTTATTATATTTTTTTATGAATTTGAATGTGGTTGAAATGCAGGTGCAATATAAAACATTTTAACTGCCGCACATAATGGTATAAATTTATAACACCGGCAACAGTTAATCTAACGGCCCAATATTTTTACTTAAACTAGAATTCTGTTTTTGTAAAACCAACTAAATAAACGTTTTGGTGATTAAAATATTAATATTAAAAAATAATAATAATGTGAAATATTATATAGTATATAATCTTAATATATAGATATTAATAATCTTGAGGTCAGTCGTGGCGCAGCAGCACAAGCGTGTGACTGTTAATAGGTTGTGGGTACGATCCCAACTCGAAGAAATGAAATATTTCATATTTCAAAAAATAAAAAAAAACACTATAATTTACGCAGTCTATTTCAATCCGGATTAAAAAAAAACAGTATTTTTGTCTTCATAAATTTAGTAATTTAACCAATTTTTGAGACCTATCGTGGCGCAGAAGCGTGAGCGTGCGACTGTTAATACAACAGGTTATCGGTTACGTATATTAATTAATATATACGTATATTAATATTAATACTTATTTTCTATTGTCGAACACAATTTTATAGCTCACACAAAAAATATCTTAGACAGTAGACACTATCATCTAATAGATACTAAAAAAAAATAAACTTTTAACATTTTTTATTAGGATCAAGTACCTCGTCGTCCACTGGACGAGCCAGATGACCACGTCTGGATGGGATTCCTGTCAGCTCGAAATTTCATGGGACCTTCGGAGACTAAAAAACCTTGTGAAATGATGGTGTCTGTCACCCAATCCGGTGTCAAGGACTTTGCTGTTGCTTTCCCAAAAGGATCAAAACTAAGGTAGGCTATAGTTTAGACAATTATATATTCTATGCGCTGCGAATTGAGCGAATGTGATCAAAAGCATTGCGAGTATTCAAATATTGTTTCTGTATACGCACGATATTTAAACTGAATTGTTATTATTTTCTTCAGTATTAATAAATTAATTAGTTTACTTTAATATTCAGAATTTTCGATTCAGGGTGGAAGATGTATTGTTTTTTTTGTCAACATTAAAGTATATAAGAAGTTCACATTTTGTAGGGATGGAGTGAATTTAGCTATTCAGGCCCTCAAGGATGAAGGTGCATTGCAGACGCTTGTCCGAAAATGGTTCATCGACAGCAAATGCTCCGCCGACAGCGAGGTAACGTACATTACGATATCATGTACTTATATAGATTTATTAATCAGAAGATACGTCTATCCACAAAATCGAGGATCCCGAGTGCTCGTAAAAGCCTTATTGAATATGAAATATTTTGCATTTCAAAGAAAATTGGACGTGTGTAGCGTAGCTATATTGATTCAGAGGCTTAATATTATGAATTTTGTGCTTTGATATCCAAAAAATAATGTGAATATGCTTTTATCTACTTAAAAATACATTACTATGATCACGTACCTCGTCATCATAATACTGCGAAACCAAAATGTATAATTACAATTGAGCTTTTATCTGCTTTACGTCGTTTTATTTCCTGTAAAAGCTTATTATGTCCTATTAACTTTCAACAGATTAAAATATATTTTCAGACTTATTAAAACAACAGTAAACATTTTCGTATATCTATTAATTATATTAAATTATTTGATTACTTTCACAGATTCACGGCAAGGAATTAGGTCTGAATCAGGTCGCAGGTATCTTTTACGTGTTAGTTGGCGGATTATTACTGGCGTTAGTGGTAGCGGTAATTGAATTCTTCAAACACGGTCGTAATGAGCTTGCTCGAGCTGACATCCGTCGTGCTTTAAGGGCAAAAGCTTTAAGAAACGGCCGAGCTTCTTCACCAGCGCCTCAAAGCGAGCAACCGGATGAGCAGGAGCAAATTGATTGGAATGGAGGTGCTTATGGTGAAGTAAGTATTAAATATAACTTATCTAACTTTATTTTTGATTAAATTATTTAAATAATTTATTTATTTAATTTTATTATTTTTTAAAGTAATTTAATTCTTTCATATAATTTTGTCTTTATTTTTTTATATTATTGATCCTGCACATGGTAGGGTAGGCAAAGGGAACTTGAGAACCTAGTGCCAAGACACTCCGTTCCGCTCCCCACTTTTCACGGAATTCGAGGCATGGCGTATTGTGTGGTGGAACTAAACGCCGCGCTTTGCCTTGTTACCAGAACGAAGAAATGAAACATTAAATATTTAAATTGAAAATATTAAATATTTCATTTCCTCGAGTGGGGATCGAACCCACAACCTGTCGGTTAAAGTCACGCGCTTCTGCCGCTGCGCCACGACAGGCCTCAAGATAAGATAATTTTAGTAACTTTTTATATATTATTTTGAAAATATTTCGGTTTTTTGGCATATTTTATAACTTATTTAGAATTAAATCAAGAAATTGTTCTAAATAAATGCACAGTTTATTTTACAGTCAGGCTTTTTCTATGAAACATCGAAATTGGCGTACTATAGTCAAATCTAGGTTATCAGAAACGCCACTATTTGCTTCAAATTATATTTATATTACTATTGTTATAACATAAATAGAATGAAGTTGATTACAAATACGGTATCATTTTCACTATTTAATATCCAGTTGAACGAAGCAATATCACATAATAAAGTCACCAACTGAAATTAATTAAAAGGCCAGTCGTGGCGCAGCGGCACAAGCGTGTGACTGTAACCGACAGGTTGTGGGTTCGATCCCCACTCGAGGACATGAAATATTCAATATTTTCAATTTAAATATTTCATGTTTCATTTCTTCGCTTTGGTATTTAGGTAAAGCGCGGCGTTGAGTTTCGCCACTCAACACGCAATGCCTCAAAATTGGCTGAAAGTTGGCAACGTTGGCAACGGAAGCGGAACGGAGTGTCTTAACACTAGGTTCCCAAGTTCCCTCTGCCTACCCCGCCATGTGTGGGACAACGTGAAGCGAAAAAAAAACCAACTAAAATAGTTTTTATAACTAATTTAAGTCAACGATCTTTAGACAATTTTTATCGCTTAAAATTGCCATCGTAAAAGGCGGCAAATAATCATGTAATTAAACATACTTGATTCCTTTCATAGATTTATCCTTTATATTTACAGTTCATCTACTTTCATAGTATCATGTCCTATGGCATTTAAATTTAAGCCCTGTTAAGTCAATTTTCGCTTTTCGAAATCTATATATAAGGCTTTAAAGATTCCTTAAGGAAAAAATTAAAGAGATTATTATATTGGCCGTTGCATTCCAATATAAATTTGAAACTGTTATGTATGTTAAGAAAAATATTAATGGATTTATTCACCGAAATCGGTGGAGTTTTTATTTTAGCTTCACGCTGTGTCCCGCACGAGGCAAGGTGAACAGAGGGAACCAGGGAACCTAATGTTAAGACATTCCGTTCCACTTCTATTCCCCACTTTCAGCCGAATTTGAGGCATTGCGTGTTGAGTGGCGGAACTCAACGCCGCGCTTTGCCTTATTACCAGAGCGAAGAAATGAAACATTAAATATTTAAATTGATAATATTATATATTTCATTTCCTCGACTGGATATCGAACCCAGTACCTGTCAGTTACAGTCACACGCTTTTACCACTGCGCCACGACAGGCCTCAATGTGCTTCAATCGGTGATGCTCATAGTATTAATACTATATATAATTTTAGGTTAGTGCATCATCCATAACTCGATTGCATCGAGTCCGTAATTCTTTTGTGGAACACATTGTACACTTTTACAATAGGATCCTAGAAAACGCCCGAGATTTTTCTATTTTACAATTTTAAACAAATTGTGAAAAGATGTTTTGTGTCTTAAAAGTTATTGCCAATTTAATGATTTTATAAATTTTAACACACCTTGGAAATGAAACGCTCGCTCCAGGCTATTTCAAATGTATCACTTACAATTAATATGATGTAAAAAAACTCATGTCCCGCCTCGTTACTTGCGCCGGTTCTTCTCAGGTCCGAGGCACTAACTTCAGTGAACCGATGGCAAATTGTTTGGCGTTCAAAAAGTGAACCTTGTAACTTCATTTATTGAACTTGAATTTATCATTTCTCTATAGTAATTTCACTTCATTATCAACAGTATTATACATCAAGCAGCCAACCGGCCCAAGAGGAGACAGCGATGCATGGCAGCTTCACGCAAGTCTGATCGTCGGCCCGGGGCGCCGGCCTCCGTCGGACGTCCCGAGCTCAGATGTCGAGCTCGCTAGATCTCTACCAGTTGTAAATTGGACAGGAGATTTTGTATGCTTTATTTATTTTCTCTCCACTCTCTTTATTTAGTTAAGCTATGTTTTAAACGATGTATATAAGAAGAAGAACATCGTTATTTTTTAGTTTATTTTCTAATGAGAACATTTATTATTCATCAGTTATTATACTATTATTATTTTAAATTAGTTTTTTTTTATGTTTTCAGCTTAGAAATAAATATCCCACACGTACTGGTATACAAATGAAGTATATAAACAATCTATGAATAGTTCAACTGAGTTTTCTAGCAAAAATCACGTCAAAAGTCCACTTCAACAAGCTTTATGTCATTAAACTAGAAAACCACAACTCGATATAACACTGTGGGATAATTATTAATGTATGTTTATTTTTATTTAATAATATTATATTAATAACAGTAATTCTGTTTAATCTTTAATGTCATAAGCACAACTTAATTACGGCCTATAAATTACCTCGACGCGTTTCAATAGCAAATTAAACTACATATTGGACCATATAATGTAATATTCTCCATTAAATTGTCAATAATAATGTATAAAAGTTAGTGTTTATGACAATTAAATAGTAAACATACATGTAAACCTATATGCGACGTAAACATCTTTAATTGCATTCATTATCTGTAAGCGAACACAATTAATACGACAAAGCAATCGAATGCTGTCACTTTTTGACAACACAAACTGTCAGGTTGACAGCCCAAATAAAAAAGAAGAACATCACATCATTGTTTTTCAGCACAAACTACTTTAATATGATATTACAAAACAAAAGAAAGTGTAATGACTTTCCACTACCGGATGTGACGAAAATATATACGAATATGACAACTAAAAATGAATATAACCCATAATTTGACGCGAATTGACGATATTTTAGAGACAATGTTGGAATTATTTTGACAGTTTTAGTCAAATTTACTCCAAAGAATCTTTCTTAAGATATCTCTAACAATAATCTGAATGTCAAGTCGTTATTAAAAAGCATATTTCAATTGACGACTTAATATTTACTGTTAATTATAGGTAGATAGTTGTACACTTTATTTCCAAAATCTTCGGGTCTCACCGAGTAGTATTATCAGGGTCTTTTAAAACTACGTGTCTAGAATAATCTTCAACTAGCGAACAATATATATTTAAAGTTTCAAAATTAAAATTAGATCACATGTATGTAAGTGTACTACGGTACTTTGTGTAATTGTTAACATTGTCGCGTAATTATAGACTACATACACATACAGAATTAAAAAAGTAAATTTTAGAAACTAACTTAATATATATCGATTAATATAACTAGTTCAGGCCTTCTGATAAGGTGGTTACTAAATAATCCATAGCTATGTATGTATATATAAAATTTATACATATATATATATATATATATATATATATATATATATATATATATATATATATATATATATATATATATATATATATATATAAAATATATATATATATATATATATATATATATATATATATATATATATATATATATATATATATATATATATATATATATATATATATATTCTAAATCAGATTTTTACACGTAAATAACCAACCACAGTCTATAATTTGCGACGCAAATCTATGGAAAAAATATATATTCAACCCCAGTAGCTTGGTATAACTGTTGTGCGTCACCCCATCAGTGTTACATCCCCGGACCCCAAATTCTCATTAACGTTATATAAAAAATCCCTCTGTGTGATAGACATTGAATTTTATCATTAGAGTTAAAAAAAAACTTTTAATGTTTTAGTGTCATAAGACTTCGATTGTAATTCATTAAATCTAATTGTTGCTGTTAGATTGTAAGTAGAATTAAACATGTCCTAGTAAATATCTTATTACTTCTTCTTTTCGTTTGTTTGATATATGTATACTTTCTTTTTAATCATATATTGAAATTTTGTTCTTCTATTGTAATATCTTGTAAATCAACGTTGTATTGACGTAACCTTTATTATATATATGAAGTAATTTTCTTAAAAAAATGTACATACATAACGATATACGCGGGTCTACGTAAGGTTTTGCCTCGTATTATATACATTAGGATTGCCAAAGGCATAAGAAATTCATATCAAAGATTATATTGTATAACTTTTCGATCACAGCAAATTTCCCCATGTCTTGAGTTCTAGTCACTTGCGTTTATCTTTTATACTACAATACCTCTGAAAGCTGCTTAAAGATTTATTATTAAGCTTCCGTCCTGTAAAGCTTTTGTCGACAGTTCTAAACAGATATTTTTTTATCAAAATCACAATTTAGTATGTATTGGAAATATTTGGTTTAATATCTAGCATATTTTTATAGAACATCAACTGAGGTGATGAATGCTTGAGTTCATTCCTTAGAAAGGTCTGTTACCATTTGTTTTGGCGAAGCCGCGTAGAGCAATTTATTTATATTAGCTTACATATATATTTATTTTAAATTTTGAAAAAAAAAATGAGATACGTAAATCGCCATTCTTGTAGGCATAGTCGTCTGGCCTATTTTAAAATTTTATTTTTTACGCCATTTGGCAAAAAAAAATCGAGCTCTGTGATCGATTTAATGAAAAAAAGTGCCAAGATTAAAATTAAAATTGTAAGGAAGTGGTTAATTATATTAATAGTGATGGACTCTAAAGGTAGGTTGGTATTAAAAAAAATGATAATATAAGATGTGCGGTCGCGTCCGTCCGTCACTAAAAGGCTGAAAAAGTGTGAAATTCTTTACTTTTACCGGACATTATTGACATTCAGCTCGAGGCGATTTCGGAAAGTTTCAATTTTACGCACGTGTTACGAGTTTTACATTGCATGAATTTATCCCTTGAGACTTCTACGCGTTACTTATGGTCACTTCATGATAAAAGCATAATAAATATATGAAACATAATAAATAAATATATATATATATATATATATATATATATATATATATATATATATATATATATATATATATATATATATGACATTGCGCAAATATATTACAATTCAATTATGAAAACTTATTTCATATGAATCAAATTAATGGGCACTTAAAATTTAGCGGCCGCACCGCCTATGCGAGCATTTTGATCTAACATAATGATATAAACGGCGTTTCATTTTGTATAAATTGTAAACGGCGTACGTCTGTATCTATCCTAACTTCGTTATTAATAGTTCTATAATAAATATGATCTATTATTAAAACTTAACGTTATTCTTCAAATGACTGATTTACATAATCGTTTCATTGATTAGTGTTTAGATGTAAGACATACTATATTTTAATATGTTAACTATTGTTAGTGTAAGGGAATGGATATATGCATCTGATTTTATTCGGAGTATACAGGAGTACTTTGGGCTGATGTAGGAGAATATTACTATAAGAAGATTCTCGGTATTTGGTAACAATGATTTGTTATTTCTACAAATTTTATTTTAAAAGAATGCTATACTTTGAGCTCTTTATTCTCTATTTAACAAAAAATCTTCACTTTTCTAACAATACATTAATATTTCCGTTTCGATTTTTGTTTGTTTCCGTTGAGGCGGAAGTTGGGGAAAGGGAGTGGAACGGAGTGTCTTAACACTAGGTTCCCGGGTTCCCTCTGCCTCCCTGCCTTGTGCGGGATACAGCGTGAAACTTAATATTTCCAAGTGTATAATATAACATTTTTAATTGGCAACTATTATTCACTAACTAATTAGGGAACGGAACGTGTCTTGGTTCCCAAAAGTTCCCTCTGCCTACGCTACCATAAAAAAAAATGACTGCTGGCATTACTAACATTGCTTCTGTAATATTGTTCTACATCAGTTCTGTATACAAGATAGAACAAAGGACTGTTGATCGTTTACTGAATAAAAGGACCTACTTAGCAACATATCAACTTGACCTAATATTAAAATTTATTAATAACTATATATATATATATATATATATATATATATATATATATATATATATATATATATATATATATATATATATATATATATATATATATCCTACAAAGATTGTTAACAGCATAATTATAATTTAATATAAAAGAACAAACAACAGAATGCTTTAATTTGAGAGACAGTTGACCTATATAATATAAACATAATGTATTTTTAATTACTTTTCAACGATTGTTTCTATAGAATAATTTATATTAAAACAATAGAAAATGGACAAATAATTGATATTATATCCTCTTTAGTAAATAAAATGGGCGCTCAAGGTTTATTCAGTAAACGCTCAACGCACTATCTTTACGTAATACTTAATTGAACAGAGAAAACAAGATATTTATTTATTTATTTTTAATTCATTTCCTTTATACCGACAACGGCATTAAATATTTCATTGAGCAAAAACAATTAACCTGATCTGGCATCGTACGTCAATGTTTCCGATTAAATTAATTCTAGCGGACATAATTTCGGAACAAAGGCTACACTAAAAATTTTGCCAATTTAAATATCTGAGATGTATAAGCCAGATGAGCGTACAATAAATTATATTTTATTTAAACGCAATCATTATAGTTTATGTAAAGTGATTAAATAAATAAAGAATAATCGGTTATTGATTAAATATATCTTAATGATGATTTTTTTTTATTTTAATACGTAAAGATGGTGAAAGTCTCGTAAGGTTTTATTAATAAATGCATTGAAAGTTTTTTTTCTTAATTGTCAAAGTAATTTATATATTAATAAGTTTATAAATAATAAAAAAATCACAATAAATTGGACTATAATATACTTTATATATATATATATATATATATATATATATATATATATATATATATATATATATATATATATATATATATATATATATATATATATATATATATATATATATATATAATTTAATTTCCAATACCAAAAATTGTATTTAACTAGATTTCAATGCACTTATTAATAATACAATGTCAAGAAATTGGTTAATCATATAATTAAAATCAATCTGTATGTGTAATAGAAGTGTTTATGCATTATTTATAGCATTAAGAGTATTGTAACCGAAGCTAACATCAATGTTTGTTATAAATGAACCAATAAAGGAACTAAAGCCCCGCCAATGTTTTATTTGTAAACTAGAGTCCCGTCCGCGGCTTTGCCCGCTTTTATTAGACTATTTTATGTAAATACTCATGTTAATAACTTTATGAAATTAAAAAAATAAATAAATAAAAAACTAAATTTTGAGCTTAAATTGAAAATTAAAATTTAAGCCAAAGAATAACATTTTTATAGCAATTTTAACGAACTAAATATTTTAAAATGACTTAACTATGTTGAGGGAAAGTTGCCAAAATATAATATTAAAAACAGCATTTAAATCTAGTCAATCGTTTCTGAGATTAGCGCGTACAAATGCACAAATACGCAGATAAACAAACAAACAGACAACATTTTTATGAAAACTATTTATGGCTTAACTAATTCCATTAATAAATATCAAGTAGAGTATTTTTTTCAATATATCTTCCATGTACTTAGACAGTAATCAACTACAGATTTTTTAAACATAGATCCTGATCGCTTTACAAGTATTTCAAAAAAGTAAAAAAACAATTAAGAAAGCGCCATATTTAAGATATTTTTTTATTACGCATAAAATAACTGCAATAAAAATAAATAATTAAAACCAATAGAAACATTTGTTACATATGTTAGCAAATTATATGTTAAAATATATGTTAGCAAACCTGACAGGTTGTGGGTTCGATCCCCACTCCAGGAAGTGGAATATGCAATATTTTTATTACTTCGCTCTGGTAACGGCGGCGTTGAGTTCCGCCACTCAACACACAATGCCTCAAATACGGCGAAAAGTGAGTGAGAAAGGGAATGGAGTGTCTTAACACAAGTTCCCAAGTTCTCTCTGTCTACCCTGCCATGTGCGGGATACAGCGTGAAGCTGAGAGAGGAAGAGAAAATTATTTATATATGTATTTATATATTTATTACGAAATCCAAAATTTATTGTTGAATAAGTAATATTATATAAGTATGTTAAATTATATAGACAGACGTATACGTTGATGTGAGCACTCAATTTCCGCTCGCTCGCTCTTCGATTGACAATGAGATGGTTCCTGAAAATCGTCTGTCAACAGCGTCGGGTCAAGCGCTTATATAACCTATACAATTTTTTATTATTAAATATTACATTTCACAGTTATCAAGCTCATAAAAACCAGTGTGAATTACTAAATTTTCATGTTATAATGAAATTCTTTAGCAGCGATAATTTGAAAGAAAATTAGTATAATATATATTTTTTTCTCCAGTTTTACAGATTATATCGTCATTTTATATAGCCTATAGTCTTTCTTGATAAACGGACTATCTAATCCAAATCGCAACATTATTCCCAGAAATTAGCGCAAGCAAACAAACTCTTTCGCTTCGTAAATATAGCTTTTTTCATAGCTTCTTTAAGTAAGTAGGTTATTATGTGTGCTTATGATTTTTACTTGAACTTTTGAACCAATTATCTAAATGTATTTTGAGATGAAGGTGAAATAACGTGATTTAAGTCTCCTAACTTTCTATCAATTTCTGCGTTTTGTTCGACCAGATTGTAGAGTATATGTGAAAACAGTAACAGATAATTTGCTTTTGAAAGTACCAAAAAATATATTTGTATTGGTTTTTTCTTGCTTCACGCTGTGCGGGACACAGCGCCGCTCAAACAAAGGTAGGTTAAGACACAGCATTCAAAAGAAACTTTATTTTACGATATAGTGTGTTGAGTGACGGAACTCTCATTCTGACTTGACAATTGGTAATAACCAGAGAGAGCTAGGAAATGAAAATAACTCATTCTCCTAATGAGAAATGATCTCACAGTTGGTATATGTTATATGTTAAGGTTAATTTAAGAAAGTAACAGCTTTCTTCTCTTTTGTTATACTAAACCAAGGGATAAAAATAGTTTTAAAAATATTAATATTAATTATTGTTGAAGCTGCAAAAATATATTAACTAATTGAACAAACTAAATAGAAAATGAACAATAATTCAATAAAATATAAAAATATTAAATATAAAATATACGTAAAAGCTTTATATAAATGCAGACGCAACATGAGGCCTCCATACTCATTACTGTACTTATACCAGGTACTTAGCTTAAGAGCATTTGCAGGAGTAGCTATTATATCAACCAATAAAATGAAATTCAATAAATTGAAGCCTATAGTGGTGCAGAGGCGAGGCGAATTCGATCCCCGCTCGATATTTAATATTTTCATAATTTCGCTCTGTATACAAGACAATGAGCGGCGTTGAATTACGCCAAGTGGTGGTATTTATCGCCACCGTACCGCGCGCATGGCAGTGTAGGCAGACGGGACTTGTCACCGTAGTGTCAAGTGTCATTGCTAATAGAATCCTCAATCTGTTTGCCTTTATAATCACACACTTGTGCTCCCACGCCAGAACATGCCTCAATGAAAAAAATATTGTTCATTTTATGCAATATTTTATGAAAACGAAAAAATGTTTATCACTTTTCATCATATCTATGCAATTGGTGATTGTTAGACCACAAAATATCAAATACAGAGGGAACCCTAAAACCTCGGAATTAAACCAGATTCTTTGTTTTGTTCCCTACTTTGAGGCATTGTATATTGAGTGATGTAACTCAACGCCGACGTATATATAATTCATTAAGATAAACCTAATTCTGTGAAAATTTGAGAAATCACTCCGTTTCTTATAGAAGTAATGCGCCAATTAAACCAAAATTCACTTATGGCATATTACAATAAAGTTTAAAACATAAATTCTATACATTAAAATGTTATTATTAATTTAAGTTATGCTATAGTACGCTTCACCACAAATTATTTGATATTTTAATATAGAAATTACCTAAGCCGTGAAAATTTCGATGCCACTTGCATAGTAAATGTGGTTGGTCTTAATTTAATATTATTATCATATTATTTAAACGCGTAATGCCAATTACAAGTATTTTCTATTTACTACGATTGCTCTATAATGAATTAGAGAAAGACATCGAATTATACTTTTTTTTTTAGCTTCACCGGACACCCGCACAAGGCAGGGTAGGCAGAGGGAACCCGGGAACCTAGTGTTAAGATACTCCATTCCACTTGCGTTCCCCACTTTCAGCTGAATTTGAGGCATTGCGTGTTGAGTGGTACTCAACGCCGCGCTTTGCCTTATTACCAGAGCGAAGAAATGATACATTAAATATTTAAATTGAAAACATTAAATATTTCATTTCCTCGACTGGGTATAACCCTGAACTGTCGGTTATAGCTTGTGCCGCTGCGCCACGACAGGCCTCAATTATTCAATTTTATTTACTAATTTCAACTATTTTCTTGTTTTAGTAACATTATTACTTTTAATCCAATATGTATACACTGAAAACTAAAAATTTAGCTAAAGAATAAAAAAAAATTATAATATAATTAAGTATTTTCTGTTACTAACAACCTTCAGCTTCAAAGACTCATTTTTAGTCACATTTATAGGCCTAAAACATTTTTAGTGGCAGAGAATAATAATAAGATACTTCATAAGATACTTCATAAGATACTTCATAAGATACTTCATAAGATACTTCATAAGATACTTCATAAGACACTTCATAAGATACTTCATAAGATACTTCATAAGATACTTCATAAGATACTTCATACGATACTTCATAAGTTATTTCATAAGATACTTCATAAGATACATCACAAGATACTTCATAAACTACTTTTCGCTTATTGCTTTCAGTACGCCACATGTATGGTTTAAATTTCAATAAAATAACGTTTATAGTTTTAATATATTTTTATACGAAGACGTTGCTGTCAAAGCGCACTAACCTTAAAAGCTAAGTGGCACTAGAGTGCGGGCTAAATATTTAAAAAGCTGGACAATATACCAAAAAATACTTTAGCATTTACGAATATATTTATTTTGTAAACAGTTGGCAGAACAAAGGAAAATATTGTTTTGTAATTAAGTTTACGTACAAATTGATCGAATTATAGAATTTATGGCTCTGAAGTCATATTTACATTACGACATATATCGCATGAGTGGGAAAATTAACTTTACTGCTGGTTATTTCTTTTACGTTGTATCTCAGACATGGCGGGATTGGCAGAGGAAACTTGGGAACCTAGTGTTAAGACACTCCGTTCCGTTCCCCACTTACAAACTGTTTTTATCTAGAAGTTTTAGTGAACACCAACTGGAGTTAAATGTGTAAACAATAATCAAATGTCTCGCTTCATTAAGCAAATGAGATGAATAGGTTTCATATAGAAATATGCGTCATCTATTACGCATATAAATAGTAAAATATTATGGACTAGCAACCCGCCCACGGCTTCGTCCGCTTGAATTATACTATTTTAATTTTTGCTAAGGTATTATTTTTATATATCTTAGAGATTAGATCCGCAAGAGATCGGCCCTTGCGGATCTACATCAGGTGTCACCAGATGTTTTAGATCTTCATTTTTATATCTTAACAGAAACTACTCATCATTCTAATCTACTTTTGTGAAGGCTTCCATTCTATATTTCTTATTGTTTAGCTAGTACCTTAAAGTTCTATATCAGGTTGTCCAGTTTCCAGAATAAATGATACGATATTGTCCTGGCTTATGGCTATGCAATAAAAAAAATGATTTAAATCAGTCCATTAGTACCGGAGATAAGCGTGTGCGAACAGACACACAAACAAGACAAACATACAAACATTCATACAATATTTTTAACATACTTTCCTCTTTTACTGTTTCCCACCCAACCAATTTTGAATTAAAAAATATTAAATCAAGAGGCACGCTTTTTTACCTGTCCCCCGCCTATCTGACTGTAATCCTTGCAGGTTGTGGGTACGGTCCCCACTCGTGGAAATGCTATATTTAATATATTCAATTTAAATATTTAACGTTTTCATTTCTTCCGTCTGGTAACAAGGCAATGCGCGGCGTCGAGTTTCGCCAGTCATCACGCTTGCCTCAAATTTAAAAGTGGATAACGGAACGTAGTGTCTTAACACTAGGTTCCCAAGTTCCCTCTTTCTACTATGCCAGGTGTGGGGTAAAACAAAAAAAAAACCACCGTCTGGCTCTTGGTTACCTGCCTAAACACCTAAAAAATAAAAACGGAGAAAAGTGTGTCTTAATAACTTTGGCTTCACTACGCCGAGAAACTAAGTACATTTTTTTTTTAAAAAACCACTAGACATCAAATGATATCATGTTATTCTCAATAAATCTAAAATAGACTTTTATTATCTGTACGACGCTTGTGAGGAAGCCATCTTCGACATTGTAGCAGCCCTATAAATGCTGATGCAATTTTCTATACAATGCAGGAAGTTGGTGCCTTTTGACAAGTGTTTGATATACTCGCATGTATGTATTTCTTGAGATTTTTTTGCATAGAAAAAATATGTTGACGTTGTTTCTATATTGTCCATATTTTCTATAGTATTATTTTACCACATTATGCTAAAGCATTTCCTTTTACTGGTTGGCAGCAAATGAAACATTAATTTATATTTTATTCATTTCGTATTATACTATTAAATAAATTGTCTCTTTTTTTATTCTTCTTCACGCTGTATCCCGCACATGGCCTATTCTAGGCAGAGAGAACTTGGGAACGTAGTGTTAAGACACTCCATTCCAGTTCATTCAGTTTCCAGTTGAGTGGCGGAACTCAGTGCCGCGTTTTGCCCTGTTACCAGAGCGAAGAAATAAAAAAAATCATATTTAAATTGAAAATATTAAATATTTCATTTCCCCGAGTGGAGATCGAACCCACAACCTGTCGGTTATAGTCACACGCTTGTGCCACTGCGCTATGACAGGTCTCATTGCCTTTTTTTAATTTTTTCTTTCCTTATATATTTATATAAAAATAAAATTGAACTCCTTGTGACGCAGTTGAACGCGCCCGATTATAAATGTAATTATAATAACTTCGATTATCCATTCATGAAATGGCAATATTTAAAATAATTTTATTTTACCGCACTTCAAAGCACGGCGTTGATTTACGTCGCCCAAAATCGATACAGTCTCTCCAATTTTTCTCGAGTACATTCCAAAACACACACACACACTAACCAGAAAAACTAAGCAAAAGAAGATCACAACACATTAACCAAAAATCGACTCGCACGTTAAAGCGCAAGAATCGTTAGTTTGTACGGAAACGATGAAATCTTTTTTCTTCGTCGTACAAGAGTTGGCAAGAAAGGAAACAAGATCGCTTTTTGTGCGCCGCCATAAATCAGACGCGGCAGATGGTGTTGACCTGCACCATTATTGCTGTTAGAGAACAATCATTCCACACTGGCTACACTTTTGTGACATAACCAAATACTTGTTTTTTTTTTGCGTGAGCTCCTTTTTTTTAGTACTATGGAGGTACGTTACAAGGTTGCTCGTATGTTACAGGAAATGTTTGATAAAATAATGGAGTTTTATACGTTTCTTATATATATATATATATATATATATATATATATATATATATATATATATATATATATATATATATATATATATATATATATATATATATATATATATATATATATATATATATATATA
>DWMZ01001331.1:0-16813 GCA_018249855.1 Eueides tales michaeli
TTAAAAAATAAAATTAGACACTTTGATAGACAGCTAGACAATCAAAAAGCGTGCGAAAACAAAATAGGTATAATGCTAGGTAACGAAACCTAACGCATTTATCTTACCATACTAAAGTATATTCATTGTTCACAAATATTGTTCGCATTTTAACTCTTAACTAAAACTTATTTTAAATGAAACAATTTAAGCTCATATACATGACAACGATCTTAAAAATATTTATTATTCAATATTTATCTTTTTAGTAGAGAAAAGATTTGTTTATAAACAATGAGTACATATTTCATTGTTTGGCTAAAAATAGTTGGACTGCTGCGAATGTAACGAACAAAGAGAGAAAGGTTTAAGTTAAAGTATAATTATTATTATAATTATTAAGTTTTTATTTTTGGACTCCAGACGCGAAGAAAATAAGGGTGTTACAAATTTAACATGTTTATTTATCTGTGTGTAACTCATACCTTTCTTCACTTACTGTAGCAGTGCAATATTTTAATGTTTTAAATGAAACAATTTTAAATAGAATAACTGCGTATGATATTTAAACATTTTGGAAACACGACGTTTCGACTTTTTCATTTCCACTTTACACTAGTCCGTGGTGACGAAACGTCGGATTTCCAATAATGTTTAAAAATCATACGCGATTAATCCGTTTAAAATTGTTTTATTTTAAATGTGTAATAATCACGGAAATCAAAAATATTAGTACATTTATACTTTACGTTTACATAACTGGCAATTATTTAGATATATTTGACAAAGCGAGTAAAGTCGCAGGTGAAAGTTAGAAAAGAACAAGAACAATACATAAAATAACGACTATGTTCAATACGACTCTAGACTAAAAACGGGCAAAATCATCTCGAATATACTAAAAATATGTGAAAACACTTCACTTTTCATGCACTGCACAATTTTGAGGTTGTGTGTATGTCAAATGGCGGAACTCAACGCCGTGGATTCTTTTATTATACGATCGAGGAGATTAAGTGAATATATTTTATTCCCGTGGTGTGATTATGATCGTGCCATTTATTTAATTAAATTTAAAAATTGTATTATACCAAAAAAAAAAAATTTAACAAACCAATAATTTTTTGACATTTAGACAGTATTTAGGTGAGCGCTTGGACGGTTTCCAAGCAGGTTCAAATTTTTATACGTTTTTGAAATTAATATTTTTCTTACCTAATAACATTTTAAACATACTACCTTATATCTCCAAAACCGCTAAAAGATTAAGATTTAATTGGTTGAAGAACATAATAAGTTTATCGATTTGTTTGTCTTCTTTTAAGCGTATGACTGAAATGGAACAATTTCGGTTAGATCTTCACTCGAGAATATGAAATTATTCGACAGGAAGTAGGAAGTGGAACGGAATGTCTTAGTGGATACAGTGTGATAAATCTTGTATAGTAGGCAATATTTTTTAAATAATATATTTTTTTTATATGATTTAAAAAGCTTTCAGCTAACACTTACCTTATGTGGATGTTGTAATATGTTAGCATATCGAAAACGTTTTAATAATCACATTAGTCAAACGTTGACGTCTACTGCAGAGGCGGATTTTATAGAAGCATTTGGCATCAGATCAAGCACGAAATCCGAGTTAGAGCAACATGTCGCAACTAGATATTTTATATAGTTACACTCTATATCCTTTTTAGTAATTCAGTAGTACTTGTAGGAAATTACACCAGGAATATACATATATTTAGCGGTTGTCGTGGCACAAAGAAATAAATTATGCTAAAGACATTTACAAATGAAACTTATTGAGGGTCACAAGACAGTTGTTTTATCAACGTATCATCGCATTACATATAAGATTACTTCCTTAAAAAAAGAAAACTTTTTTCAAAGTACGATGGACATACGAACTTGCTTATTAAAATAAGATTTATGTCATTACAAAAATACACGTTTATATCAGTTATTCAGTGTTTTGTTAGGTGTCGGTCGTGTATTTTGCGATACTTGCATTAACATGTGGTTTTTATACATTTAAGAAAAGTTTTTTCTCACTAACGTTTAAAATTCTGCTCCCACTGAGTCATTTCCGTTCCTTATAGCCGAATTCTTAATTAATTACGTGTTTAGTGGCGGAATCAACACCGCGTTTTGCCTCGGTACCAGAGTGAGAAAATTATAATATTCAATATTTCATTTCCTTAAATTGTTTAGATCCAAATCTGCCACATCAAGATTCATACATGATACACCACAATAGACTTCAAATAAATGTTTTATATAAAGAGAAGAAAGTGAGATCGTCTTAACAAATAACGTTTGACAGAAATATACATAAACATACAATGTAATACCACAATGTAATAATATAAGCTTGACGCGGTGCCAAGACATTTGTGCCAAGGATTCGATTTCTATTCGGAAAATAAATTTATTTTATTTTTTCACTTTTGTAACAAGATCAATCTATAACTTCACACTCTACATGCAAAATTTGAAAAATGAGTTTGCCTTTGCCATACCTATAATATGCGAGATACAACAGTGTGCAAGATACACAGAGTGATCACCGTCGCCGATGGCCCCGTGAGATACCAGAAGAGCTACAGGTGTGTTGCCGGACTTTAAGATGGAGAAAGACACGTTTTTTAAAGGTACCCATATTATATAGACCTGGAAACACTGGCACAGTTAGGCCGGTTCACAGATATATATGGCGTGTGGAAGGAAATGATACTTCAATTTCTGACGTACTGTGTGGTTTGAAATTTCAGCGGTAGGTACCAAGTTAAACAGTTTTCCAGAACGCTCCCTAGTGAGAACGCATATTTCTCTACGTAAAGCCAAAGTATCAAGCCAGTTACAGACAGTTTTTTCGAGATCAGGTGGATAGGAGTCCAATTCAATGAGTTCAATTCAACTACGCATTACGACTGAGTAGGAGTGCTGAAATAAGGTGTTAATTCAGGAGCACTAGAGGAAAAATTCTATCTGGCCCAATCACCTATGGATATCCATAGGTGATTGGGCCAGATGGGACATTCATCAACCATACAGATAAGCTAGGAATATAAAGTTCCGTACCCCGCAAAACCACGTCGGTAACAGCAGTAGGACAACAGACAGGCATATTACATAATATTCATAAACTACAGGTGAAAATGTTAGTCAAATAAAAGATATTACTCACAGATACAGTAGTACTCTGAAAACCCTACTCTAAGTTTGACGTTCACAAGCTCATAAACTCGTCGTCCTAGTCTCAAAGTTCCACAAATAGGAATACGACGATAATGAAATTCCTTTCTAAATCTCTAAAGTTTTGACAATTAATAGTAAATGTTACCAACGTAGATTTAACACAATCTTAAATATATTACTTGTTAATAATGATTGACCTCATTCTGAATGATTGTCTCTGAACTAGGAATGATAGGCAACTTATTAATACAATTAAATTAATAATTAATATAATTATAGTATTAAATAATGGTAAACTTACATTAGGTGAAGAATGTTACAGTTCTGAATATAAAAAAAAGGTTTGAATCTTACTATTCAGGAAAAAGCGAAAAGGTGCTTATTACATTTAAAAATAATACATAAAATATTTTTTCATAAAAGTCTCAGTTCCAGAAAGTATTAGTTATAATATTTGTAGGTAAAGATGACAGACGACGATGACCAGGGCTTTGCTCGTCGTTTGCTTTAAGTTCAATAGACTCAATGTGAGTATAATAGCCACGCGGGGGGTCCAGCACAGTAGTAGGGGGAGTGGTTTAGGGAGGGCTGAGGGTGAGTACACGTAGGGGGACTAACCACTCTTTAATAAATCTGCCAGTAATTAATAAAATAAAATATTATTGACTTAAAATGGTATTAATGAATTATTTAAATATAATAAAATACTGATATGTGTACTCACATGTCCTACATATGTATCGTCATTTACATAGGAATATGGACAATTAAGTTTAAGTTGCTCTTTAACGCTACACGCTACACGCTGTATCCCGTAAATGGCAGGGTAGGCAGAGGGAACTTGGGAACCTAGAGTTAGGACATGCCGTTTCGTCCCCTACTTTCCACCGTATATGAGCGGCGTGTTGAGTGGTGGAACTCAACTCCGCACTTTGCCTTATTACCAGAGCGAAGAAAATAATAAGTATTCCATTACCTCGAGTAAGGATTGAATCTACAACCACAAGCCTCTAAGCAATGAATATATACATAAAATATAGTAAAACAGTTATATAAACATAATAGAACACTCGAGGCTGTCAGGAATTAAGAACATTGTACTAACGTAAGCATATTTATTGTTTACGTTCAGGCGCCTCTAAAAGATTAGAATACAGCATCCGAGAGATCATACCCCTCGTCACGTTTCATGACGTTTCTATTTTAGGTAAAAAAAACATATATCTATAACATATTTCACAAATAAGAACAACTTTTATTGTATCTCTTGTTGTTGTAATACCTCTACATAACGCACAGTTAAATTAAGAATGTAATAGCTGGTTTCTTAAAAAATGTTCTTTTTTAGTTACATGCTGTTTCCCGCACATGAAAAGCAGAGGAAACTTGGGAACAAGATTCCAGAGGAAATTAATAAACAGAGATAGAGGGAACTTGGGAACTTAGTATTAAAACTTCCGAAAAATTGAGACATTGCATATTGAGAGGCAGAACTCAACGCCGCGCGAAGATATGAAAACATTAAATATTTAAATTGAAAATTACAGTCACACGCCTGTGCCGCTGAGCCACGATAGGTTCAATCCACTCGAAGCAATTATTCATTTAATATTCTCATTCTTCGCTCTGGTAACGAGGTAAAGCGCAACGTTGAATTTCGTTGCTTATCAACACACACTGCCTCAAATTCAGCGGAAAGTGAAATGAAACCGGATGTCTTAACATTAGGTTTACAAATTTCCTTTTCCTACCCTGCACAGTGCTGGATACAAGTGCTTGTGTGACTAAATTAAGTAAAGAAAGTATTGCACTTTGAATATTTTATAGATGAAGTTACGACTTAATAAATATTTTTAAATACTGCCCACTGAATTAAGACCACCGTTGAAAGCAGATAATGTTATGAATGCTTATTCATTGATGACAGCATTTACAGATTTTCCAATTGTGTCATGATATCAACTCTCGGTTGCGTCAATTTTCCAATTGTGTCATGATATCAACTCTCTCGGGCTCGGCTTCGCTCGCCAACTAACTCTGCTCTGACCTAAATGTACTGAAACCATCAGCTATGAACGCTCAGGTTAACTTTGATCCTTAATACAGTCAAATTTGTATCCCGCAAACAACATAATACACAAATGGAAACTGGTTAAATAGACATTATGCTTTCGACGTTATATAATGAAAGAAAAATAATACATTTTTCAAAAACCTATTAAATAAAACACTTATTCAAAATAAAAAACTTACATCCCTTTCAAATATACTCAGGTAATAATCCAAAAAATGTTAACAAAATAATTTTCACACTTATAAGTTTATATGAAATAATCATCATGAAGATAAGAGTGATCAAATACTTTAAAAAGTAATCAGAAGTGAAGATGTCGTAGTCAATAAAACATGGGTGATAATATTGTTTATATAAAATAACATCCGTCTAACAAGTGTAAGTAAATATATATGTGATTCGGTATACAAAGGTAAAAGAAATTTAAGCCTTTTCTGACCTTTTAAATTTTTAATGGTTTGATAAATTTAAGCAACTCGTATCATATGTAAACAAAAAATGAATAAAGTATACAAAAATAGATAATATAATCATATACAGAACATAAATCAGAAGAGGATGTATCAATAGGACAAAAGCGCGGCCTTGACTTCACTCAATACGCAATGCATATTTGGCGGAAAGTGGGGAATGGAAGTGGAATGGAGTGTCTTATCACTAGGTTTCCAAGATCCCTCTGCCTACCCTGGCACGTGCGGGACACAGCGTGAAGCTGAATGGAAAAAATCACATTTAACAAACTTCATATTAGGTAACAAAATCTTCTCATTTTTATTCAGTATCAATATAATATATTAAATAAACATGTAATAATTTCTTACGTATTTTGAAAACTTAGATGAATTAAGCTAAATTGAATTAATATAAATTTGCATATAATAATTAAAAGTAAGAAATATGTGTGATATATAGATATATTTTTTACAAATAAATGAGTTACAAACACTAACGGTTGATGATTTAAACTTCAACCTAAACTTGGAAAGTCTTATGAGATACATATGTATAATCAATTAGCAAGACTCCTGGAAATATTTTTCTAGGAATCTTTCACATGAAGTTGTATGGCTTCACATTCACAAGATGCTCTAATTTTTCAGCTTTCAAGAAAGTTGCGAAAATAGATTTATTCACAGGGCCTTTCCTTCATATTTTTTTCTTCTTTAATTAAATCTTTTTTCTGCTTCTTCTAGTATTTTTTCTCTTCTTCTTCAATAATCTTATTTTCTTTTTCAATTATCTTATTTTCTTTTTCAATTATCTTATTTTCTTTATCAATAATTTTGTTTGCTTCTTCGATCTAATTTTCTTCCTTCATGAATGTTCTTTTTTCCTCAATCACTCTCTGTTCTTCTTCCAATATTCTATTCTGTTCTTCCTGTCTTTCATCACTATTCGGGTATTCTGTTATTGCACTTTGTTTATTAGCGTTTACGAGAGCATCGGGTGGCATATGTAGCTCAAGTGCCGCTAAAGCGAAAGAGGACCCAGCCAAAAACCAAAGGAACCAGAGGACCAAAAAAAAACCTAAGTACTATTAGAAGACATCTGAAAAAGAATGTTATTGTTATTATATGAATGTATTCAAGAAATTTTAAAAATCTTATTTGCAATTTATAATTCCAAATAAACATCTCTCTATTCTATAAAATACTTTTTTTTCTGTACGATTTTTTTGTATAATAGTTGTTGACGTAGAAAATTGATATTGATGATCGAGTGCAAGATGGAAGAAAAGGTGATCGAGAATATCGTGTATTGTGAGGCACTCGCGTGAGTGCCTATAATATGAGAAAAAAAATATGAAAAAAATGTTGTGATTCTTTATGAATTTAGATCAATATGTAAATTGATTTTTTTTTTGCTTTTGATAAAGATGTTTGATTAAGAAGCTGATCTAAAACGTCACATTAGTTGATTTGTGTTAAACTGATAAAATATAAAATATTTAATGTCTTATATATTACTATTCTTTAATATAATGACACTTCATTACCAAACCTAATTCTAAGGATTTCGTTTTTGAATTGAATTATGAGAATTACTCTTATAGGTTATTTAGAGCCGTTAGCCAATTGTGGAACTTTAAACCAAAAAGCATTAAATAAATAAAATAAAATAAATTAGTCATAATATTTAAATAATGCTTTATGTACAAATTAATAAAATAAAAAAAAGGTTTTTATTTATTTAAGTTACATTGAGGAATTTCCATTTATGTTTCTTTTAAAATTAAAGTCTGCAGATTCATTCCCACTGATTCCAGAATGCCCTGGAATCAATACCAAAGTAATAACCACAACCTTAAATAACATGAGTACAGCTCTTCACGAATCTTTAAAATAATTAAAGACCTTAATTGAATTTAATTTCGTTTTTGAATTAAATTATAAGAATTACTCTAACACTTTTATTTAAAGCCGTTAGCAAATTGTGGAGCTTTAAACCAAAAAGCTTTTGTTATTTTTTTCCCTTTTTTATTTTCATTTATATTATAATGAAATGCATGTGCTCAGAAACAACTGCAATATAAAATGTAACTATCATATTTTCTATATTACTGTACTTAGCTACTACATAATTATTTTCAAAAGCTCTCGGAAATTTAAGTCCGACGTCCGTAAATGGCTATTCACTGGTGATTTCCTTTTATTTTATGGTTATTCTTCAACACGGAGTTAACTAATTCTAATAAACATTATACATAACAGTTATGCTCTTAAGCTTTTGTATGGTGACCCACCATTTTAATTTTCGCTTAAGATTATTATATTTCCTTCATAATTTACTCTTTTTTGGGAAATTTTTGATATCGTGGTACTGTATGTCCTTAACTAGTGACCTTTATATATTATGTTAATTTCACGATTTTTAGAGATCTGTTCGATTCCCACTTGAGGAAATGAATAACTTAATGTGTTTAATTTGAATATTTAATATTTTGATTCTTCGCTCTGGTAAAAAAGCAATGAGCGGCATTGAATTCCGCCACGTAATGCGTCAAATTCGGCGGAAAGTGGGGAAAGGAACAGAATGTCTTACCACTAGGTTCCCAAGTTCCCTCTGCCTACCCTGCCATATGCGTAATACAGCGTGAAGCAGAAAAAATATTTTTTTTTATACCATAACGTCACAATTGAAAAATATCATATAGCTTTAAGCTGATGATGGATTACACTTGACTACTTCGTTTGCCAATTCACTGAATTTCATCCTGAATACAGGATGACTGTCACTTTTTGGCATTTTGAAATTAATATTTAGAATATCGTTTATATAAGAAATTCGATGTGAGTAAACTTTTATATAAAATATTTATCTTACGTAAACGATCTACCATTTTATGCAAAGAATTTATGCGACATTGTACTACTATTCGCAGATGATACTTCTTTAGTATTTAAGATTGACAGAAATAAAGTTAACTTTGATTGTTAACTTCATTGGTTTGACATTTAACGTCATGTTAAATGCTAAAACAACTATTTGAACGAAAAAAAATTGCTTAATCAAGATCATTAGAATTTAATGCAGGATAGTCACCATTGTATGAAACAATTGTAACATCATTCGATATTAAAAATAGCAACTGTTGAGTTTCTTGGCGGCTCTTCTCAGCAGAAACGCATTTCAAGCCGGTGGTAATTTTATGTTCATTCGACAATTGACGAACAAAATTGCTTGCAAAAGTCTATTTGATTAAAGAATATTTAATTTATACTAAAATAATAGTATATATTCAAAATATTTGCGGACGTATTGGTGCAGTGGCATAACATTTGTAAACTCAGCAGGTGTGACTTTGAATACTGCGGTCGAAGCATTGTGAAGCGTTGTTCTACTACTCAATGCAGCAAGAAATGTCTATCAAATTTAATGTAAAGTGGAGAAAGTGGATTTGACACTTATACTTGTTTTGTTAAGTGTGGAATAACACTTTAAAAATAGAATATTAAGACATAACACTAAGCCCCTTGCAACGTATATCGTAAACTTAACTAAAACATAATTTCAATAAAAATAACTAAAACTGTATATGTTATATCATTCACTACGAAAATTCTTTCCTAATACGAAATATTTTGGAATTGTTAACCTCTTATCAGAATATAATATATTAACTTTGTATAAATATAAATAAAACACATAAAATACATATAAATAAGTATAATTTTATATATATATTATGTGTGATACAGTAGCAGCGGCAGTAGCAAACTATTCAACAGCAACCAAACGCACCATAGTTATTTTAAACAATATACATTAAGACAGTATACAATCAGTACGCATACAAAATATCATAGCTATTTACAGTTTGTAAATCAAATATTTACATACTTTATTTATTCTACGTTATTTTGGTAGATTTATTATTTATATATAAGAAGGTCTTTGATTTTTAAATGAAACAATTTAACTAGATATATGGCGTCAACTGAGTTGTTACATATGATTTAACCAGATTATTTTTTGTCATAACTTATAAAAAATATCATTTTTTTTTTGTAAATTATAAAAAAAACTTCAAATTCAAGTAAAAACGACTTCCGCGAACGAACAAATTTCAGATTGAAAACCGACTTTACGCTTTCTTTAATTAACAGTATCTTAATTAACACAGTTAGTCGACGGAATCAAAAAAAACAAATTAAAATTATAACATCAGAAATATGTGTTTCTATACATTTATATCATTTGGATATTTGTATTCTATTCTCATAAGGTAATATTGTAAATATATATATATATACAACAAGTATCAAATCTAACCTAACTTCTGTAATATTGACTATAATTGAAAATTATTGAAGATTAAAGCTCTAGACTAGAAGGCAGTGTACTTCACTCCAAGACGTATTTACTAGAAACATATTGACTTGACAGTCTTCTTACTGCTTCAGATACATCTCTGTCAGTCTCTTGAATTGCCTTACCAAGGACATATCCACCCAATTTATTAAAGATATAAGGCCAACTATGCTCATCTATACATAGATATATGTGTATGTGCAGCTATTTCAAGTTAAATAATTTAAAAGATATGGCAAAGCAGAATAAATTCGAGGCCGTCGAGTCGCAGTGGTACTAAGACTGACTGGCTGTAAAGGCGTTCATATTTTTCATTTTTCCGTTTCGGTAGATAAGTGCGATATTGAATTCCGACATTCAACATGTAATATTTCAACAAGAAGGGAAAACGAAGCCTTATTTACAGAAAAGCTAAATTGACTGCTATAATATAATATTTGTTTATAACTTAATTTCAATACTTACGAGTATATTAGTAAAGACGTAACTCAACGCCGCGCTTGCTTTATTACCAGAGCGAAGAAATTAAATATTTCGTTTCCTCGTATAATATGTTCGTGTCCCTCAAATAAAGAAAATATTATTCAACATTTTATAAAAAATATATACAAAATAAAATTATGATCCCTTAGCTGCAATTATATTTTATTGCAATGAAAATTTTCCCAAAGTAATGAATGTTTGTTTTCAAATGCCGCAGTTGTCATATTTGAAACTAACTATAGTTTTTAATTAGCTACTTTTACTAAAGTATAGTTATGAAATAAAACAAGCGCACGTTTGTTGACTTACGAGAATGTACTTGTATCTACGTATTTGCATGAACTGTTGAACTATTCTGACAATTTAAATGTGATGATAGTAAATCTGGAATACGTACACATACGAATACGTTTCTATAGTACTACGGTATATAATACAATCTGCAGTCTTTCTTGATACTATCTACTACCGTACTTAAAGATTCGAGCTAGTAGCTAATCAAATATACTCATTTCCTTTATAATATTATAATAGATGAAGTAATAATAGAATGATTCTTCAGGGACGTTGCATTGAGTGTTACCACTAAACATAACACCAGTATAATCACCAAAATTGAGCAAAAAACAGAGAATAAAAAAAAGTCTTAATATTAAGTTCAGTCTGCCTACACTTCCATTTCGATCCAGCGTAAAGCTTACAAAATAACAACTAAAAAGGTTTTTGTGCCTCTATTATCTCTACTTCGCGGCGTTGAGTTCCGCCACTCATACAATGTCTCAAATTCAGCTTAAATCGGGGAACGGAAGTGGAACGGAATGTCTTAACACTAGGTTCCCAAGTTCCCTCTGGCTACTATGCCATGTGCGGGATTCAGCGTGAAGCTGACTATTATTTCTAATTAGAATATACTGCATAAAAATCAATCGCTTCGTTAACTATGAATAAAATAATAAGACGTCAATCCATCAATCCTATCTAATTGCTGATTCAAAGAGAATCAACGGAGTTTGCAAGGATTTTATAAAATATTTAATTAAGAACTTTCATAATTGATGATAAAAAAGCTCGAGGACTTTTTTTGATTGACTTAACTTCTCATGGACGGTCATGGATGATTAATTTTGCAAATTTTATGTTAAAATGTTCTAACCCAGTGATATCAGAACTAGCGCCTTGGAAACCCAAGGTGCTAGTTCTGATATCACAACCCTACCTACAAGCCATATTTATGCTTAAAAATCTCTAAACGAAGATTATTACAAATATAACATGTTACCAATTTACCTAAAATTGCTCAATAAAAAGTACCTAGTTGTTTCCTATTATCATATTTTTTTTGTTGATGCTGACTCTAAAGTTGACTTTATTTCTTTTTTGCTTAAATAAATAATTTTTGAAAGTTTAAGTGTTGTTATCAAAAATGAGCAGCCGTCGTATTGTAAAGGAACAATACGTGACTATGAAAACAATGTTAGTATTGTACATACATGAATTATTTTAATTTTTCAGTTCTGGTAGATAAAGGTGACGGCATAAAGTTTCGCTATTCAAAATTAGTTGAACTGTAACTGGGGCATTAAGTGCTTTTATTACATTTTTGAATACTAAATTTAAAAACGTATAAAAATTCGAACGAAGCAGGATTTGAACCCGCGCCTCTTGGAAACCGTCCAAGCGCTCTGACCACTAAGCCATTCGTTCTCACCAAGCTCCGTTGAAAGTTTTATACGCTTGTCACAACTTATTTATGTTGTTAGCACCTCTGTAGGGTGATTTTTACATATTTCCGTTACCCAAAGACAATTCGTTAGAATAATACTAAATTTAAAAATGTATAAAAATTTGAACGAAGCACGATTTGAACCTGCGCCTCTTGGAATGCGTCCAAGCGTTCTGACCACAAAGCCATTCGTTCTCACCAAGCTCCGTCGAAATTTTTATACGCTTGTTACAACTTATTTTTGTTGTTAGCAAAATATTTTTACTATTTTTAAAGTGTTATTCCACACTTAGGACAGAAAAATACTAAATTTAGTATTTAAGTTTCCTAAGTGTGGAATAACATTTTGAAAATAGTAAAAATATTACATTTTTTCCTTGCTGACACTCACAATAGTTCACGATCGGATATTTATAAAACTTTGCATATACTCATGTAACTCAATATATGTTATGAAGCCTGTCTTAGCGCAGGCGCACTGTAAATGCGAACGGTTGTGGGTTCGATCCTCACTTGTGAAAATTAAATATTTGATGTTTTCATTTCTGTGCTCTACATTTTCGTCACTCATTTCACTCCTTGACATTCGTTGAGGCATTGCGTGCTAAGTGGCGTAACTCAACGCCGCGCTTTGCCTTATTACCAGAGCCAAGAAATGCAAACATTAAATATTTAATTAGGAAATATTAAATATTTCATTACCTGAGTGAAGATCGATGCCACAATCTGTCCTGTGCCGCTGCGCCACGACATGCCTTCTACTTATTATTATTTAAAGTTCTAAATATAAATACTTATATGCAATATAAAATAAAATAAATAGAGAGTAACAAGTGATAAATCACTTCGTTTTGTACTTTTAAATCTCTCCAAAAACACTAAAAATTGCCTTACAGCCAATTGTACTAGAGAAAGAGTATGTGTGGCTATATCAAGAATACTTACGATAATCAAGTAACGATGTATAATGTAAGTATATCTTGAAAGTCGCTAGGATCAGCTTATAATTGAAAATTCTGTTTTTTAATATGATGTTCACTTTGGATTATGAATATATTAAAATTGTTTTCATTTCTTTATTGTGGAAAACGCAGAAATAAATTCTGCCACTGGAATGAGAATCTTAGTCCTAGGTCTTGTATAGGCAGACGATACCTAGTATCGAGATTCTCATTTTCTAGTACTTAGTATTAAGATACTCATTCTCCTGTTATCTAAGAAAAGCCCAAACCTCTTCTAAGATGGTTTCTTTGCGCAATTTATAATTAAAGGCAAGTTTAAAAAAAAATTGCACTGTTTATACTATTTTTAAAGTGTTATTCCACACTTAGGAAAGAAAAATATTAAATTTAAAAACGTATACAAATTTGAACGAAGCAGGATTTGAACCTGCGCCTCTTGGCGCAAACTTCTATCTTGGTAACAAGCGTATAAAAGTTTCGACGGAGCTTGGTGAGAACGAATGGCCTAGTCAGAGCGCTTGGACGGATTCCAAGAGGCGCAGGTTCAAATACTGATTCGTTCAAATTTTTATACGTTTTTAAATTTAAAAATTGCACTATACTATACATTCTCTATTTACACTATACTATACATTCTCAAATCAACTCGACAATTTTTGTTCAATTTCAATTAGCTTGGCCGCCGCAAATATTGTTAATGACAAGTACAGCTACTTATATATAAGGTTCCGACCCTAACGTCTGACGAACAAACAACCACATTAATTAATTATGTACTAAAGTATATAGGAAGTTAGTTAAAGAATGTATATTTGTTTATTCAACCTTATCTAAATAAATTAAGAACAGGTTTTTTTTTCTTTTTTTAGCTTCACCCTGTATCCCGCATGAGGCAGAGTAGACAGATGGAACCCCACAACCTAGTGTTAAGACACTCCGTTCCACTTCCATTCTCCACTAAGTTTTCAAACAATAAAAATATATTTAGTGCCACAAAAAGTTTTCCTACAACATTTTCCTTTTTAATAAATCCTCACAAAAAGGTTCAACTCGGATAAAACTATTCACTTCGTCGAGGCGAGGTATATTCTATGGAATTATGACCGCAGCGACTCTGAGGGAATCCCCTTAAGGGAATCAACGCGCAAAATACATTTGAAGGCGTCCCTCGAGTTACTTATAAAATATTCGAATTGTTTCTAAAGAAGAATGACATATCTCATTCATTACACTACTTTATTTTAACTTCACGCCGTATTTGCTTTAAAGTGAGTTAGATAGAAGAACACTGTGCTTTATCTTGTTATCAGAGGGAGAAAGTGATAATAATTTAGTGCCGCTGTGACCTTTTTTACGTAAACCTGAACAAAATTAAATTATAGAAAATAATGCTTAAATGCTTAAAAGTGAAGAAAAAGTAAAAAAAAAAGTCGTAAGTTTAATTATTGATAGTTCTTATACGTATTGATTATACGGCATTTTGAAGTCGATCGAACACTGACACAAGTAGTCTATATATCTCTATGATGTGCAAATCAGTCTAATATACACTTATAGGAAATAAGTTTACGATTTTGAGGGTAAAATATGGACGCTTTAATCTTGTTATTGAAACTACAGTAGTAAATTCTATATTTATTAATATAAGAATAATAAATAGCTATTTAATAGATAGAATGAATAGAGTATGTATAATGTTATATAAATGGCTTAACGATTTTTTTCACATAACAAAGTAGAGAATGGTTTTCCTTGTTTAGTGCTGGACACGCAGTTCAAAACACAAAACATGTTTCTGAATCTGAGGCGACGTGACTTGCGCAAATTAATGAAATATATACTATATAATTATACTAATATTATAAACACACTTTATACTATATAGATATATTTAAACGGCTTAAAGCCAAGCTTCACACAAATACCTAATCTTATATATACATTTCACTATAATATGTAAGTTTTTTTTTTATGTAAGTAAGTTTTTATATTATATTATAGCTTCAAGCTGCATCCCGCACAAGGCAGGGTAGGCAGAGGATACTCGGGAACTTAGTGTTTAGACACTCCGTTCCACTTCCATTCCCCACTTTCTGCCGAATTTGAGGCATTGCGTGTTGAGTGGCGGAATTCAACGCCGCGCTTGCCTTATTACCAGAGCGAAGAAATGAAACATTAAATATTTAAATTGAAAATATTAAATATTTCATTTCTTCGACTGGAGATCGAACCCAGAACCTGTCGGATACAGCCAGATGCTTATGCCACTGCGCCACAATAAGCCTAAGTAACATGTTGAAATCAAATTAGATTTAACGGATTATACCAGATTAAAATGAGTACTGACTACATTATGTGTCTCATAGCTGTGAGTGTAATAGCTGTTTCTTGAATATTTGACAAAACAATATTTATAACTAAACTTAAACCTGATACAAGGATGTAGTAGAGCAGTGGGAGAGATTCTGCTTGTAAGCGAGACCTTGGTAGGTTAGATTCTTTTTTTTTATAAGTAAGACATGGCAAATAAGTGTACGGGTCACCTGATGGTAAATGATCACCGCCGCCCACGGCCCCGTGTAGCACCAGAGGAGCTAAACGTGCGTTACCTCTTCAGTCTTCAGACCTCGTCAGTCTTTAAGATGGATAGGCACCGGGACCCGGCATTACCCAATGCAAAACACAGTGGCCAAAGTCACTACTTATTGCCGATTTTAAATGCTAGCTAGCCATGCTTAGTTACGATTATTCATATATTGTGCTACTTAACATGATTCAAGGAAAACACAAATAAGTAAACGGTGAAACCTGAAATAAATAAATATTAATGTTAAATAAAATACTTATCTCTGATTGTAAATAAACAAATGTCTCAGCAGTCAGCTTTTTAAGGAGTGTGTTTAATTTATTTTTATATATTTATACGTTTTGCTCGCCAAATTATTGATATACAGTAATATTTTCAGCTTCACGTTGTATGTCGCACATGGCAGGGTAGGCATGGGAAACTTGGGAACCTGGTGTATCTTTTGGGGAACCCCCTTCATGCCCCACTTTTTGCCGAATTTAATTAATCGTGTGTTGAGTGGTTGAACTCTCGCTTTACCCTATTACCAGAACGAAGAAATGAAAATATCACTTATTTAACCCACACGCGTCTTGGTCGCAGTTCGACAATATCTTTACATAATTTGTTGCGTAAACAGTCCAAGGCTTATTATTAAATTTTCTTATATGAAACTTTCCTTAATAGTGAATTTTGATTTAAATATAAAACGTAAGAGAAGTAAAGCTTGTCCCCTGATATTCACCAAAATGAGGGTGCAATCTTCAATATTACACATATTTTCACACAGTACATGCAGAAGATAGTGTGGACTTTCTTGACATTGTTACTAAAATATTGACTAGAATCTCTAGAAAAACGCTAAATAAAACCGTAATAAGGTAAAAAGAATAATTTATTCACACAATAGGCTCAACGCAATTTTCCTAGAAGAGAACTCGTTAGAACTAACGAAATCCTGTGATAAGACAATTTCGGGCGAGCCATATGCTACATACCGAGTTTTGTTA
>DWMZ01001332.1:0-16810 GCA_018249855.1 Eueides tales michaeli
AAAAAAAAAAAAAAAAAAATATATATATATATATATATATATATATATATATATATATATATATATATATATATATATATATATATATATATATATATATATATATATATATATATTGGCTCTAGTTTTAGCTTTACACATAGTTAAGTAACAAAAAAACAAGCTAAGCAAAGCTAAAAAAATATATTTTCTTTTAATTAGCTAATTTATAGATAAATGTAAAACTGTAAACGGTATGGCCTTTTCTTGTCCGCCACAACCAAAACCTATTCACAAATACCTAGGTAATTAGATGCTATCAGGCTACTTCTAGAAAGTCGGTCATGTTACAGCTGTGTGCAGCCGTTTCAATTTTACTAAATTAAACATGTTTTTTTTTATATTCGTGCGGTATGTTACACATGCAATTCCTCATGGTAGGTTCCTCATGCAAGGCTAAAGGAACTTGGGAACCTAATTAAGACACTCCGTTACCTTCACGACACTACCATTCCACACGGTCTGTCAAATTTTCGAGGCATTGCTTGTTCAGTCAGAACGCTATAATTAAAAAGGTAAACATTTTATTGTCTTGAGTGAGGATTGACAGATTATCTGTCAAAGACAGTCGCAACGTGGAGAAAAGTAGTTTTAGCCGGAAATTAATTCCGCCAACCCTGCTATACGTTAAACTACTCTACGCTCAATATCATGCTTTGTCTTATTACCAGAGCTAGTATATATATATACATATGTAACATAGCTGCAGTGATTAGGTTAGGCTTTGGTAAATTCATAATTCTAGAATTCCTTTAGAGGACTAACCATAATTGTGTTGATATTTATGATAATTCACACACACATTTTATTGGTGTGTCATTAAATTTTATTGCATAGTATTTTGATATGTTTCTTCCAGTTTCGTAATAGTGAGATGAATTTTGATGATGAAACTTGATAGATGATAGACACTGAAAAAAAA
The DNA here is from genome assembly GCA_018249855.1 of Eueides tales michaeli. NCBI lineage: Eukaryota > Metazoa > Arthropoda > Insecta > Lepidoptera > Nymphalidae > Eueides > Eueides tales. The sequence goes on from DWMZ01001332.1 coordinate 962, forward strand.
AAACTTTTTTACAGTATAAAAATTATTTACTTTCTCTTCACACCGTATATGGCTGGGTAGGCAGAGGGAGCCTGGAGCTAAGATATTTCAATCCAGGCTAAATTTTCAAACCATTATGACCTTAGTGTCGATATCCAATGCTGTGCTTTTATCATCAAAACGGAGAAACAAAAACATAAAACATATTTTTCATTGACAGCCACACTCAGTGATACTGTACCACGACGGCCTCTAAAAAAATTAACCAAAAATGGTTGACAGCTGTCAATCGGTCATGTAAATAAAAAAGTTTATATGCTATAACGCAAGTCGAGTATTGCATACGCTACATTATAAGATAGCTTTGGAATATAAACCATCATGTTAAGTTCATTTTATACCTTTTTCTATTTATAATTAATTGTTATTTTGGTAGCCAGGTGGTACTTTGTTTTTATAAATGAATTTGTTGAAGGTTGACACTGTATCCAGATATGACATGACATCCACCATCCAACCTAGGAACCTAGTGTTAAGATACTCTGCTTTATTCCAAGCAGGGTAACCAGAGAGAACGGTCTCTCACCATACCTCTTCCGCCTCATCCACACCAAAACAACACGTATATCCCTTCCAAGATTCCTTATGTTTTTTAAGTGATTTTTTGTATAGTATCATCGATAGTGTGTTTTACAAGGTCATCCAATGTCTCCTGGTTTCTTTTATCATTGATGGATTCTTCATAAATCTTCTTTTGCCTATTTTCCATAACACATTTTCGATATACCCAAATCACCAGTATAAACTCTTCTCTCTCATCGTGATATCCTTGGTAGTGCCATTCTATGTATCTCTTTATTGCATTTAAACTTTAAAAGTAATCCTAAAAACCAGAATTAAATATTTTACTAAATTTCTACGATACCTGACGTTATGTGTTTGATTATCACTCTGAATTATTTATTATAAACTTGATCGTTGTAAAACGCGGCGTTGAGTTCCGGCACTCCAAATTGAGCAGTTCGTGAGCAGTGTCTTAACACTCTATTCCTGTACCTACCATGATCCATGCAGTATAAAGCCTGTAGCTTTCATTATTATTTATGTTATTCAAACAATATTTTTTTACATGATTTTCCAGTTTCCACGTATAAAGTATCTAGTTTGCAGGGTAGAGGCCAATTATGGCCATGTCTCGACTACTTGTTCAAGCGGAGTCTACTTACGCGGTCATTATGTCATTATTCTGTGATACCATCGCATTCCTTCTATCAGCTATATAACGAGTTAATTAGCATTCACCTACTCACTTATGATGTAAAACTTGAAATGTATGAAAAAAATATTTTTTGAAGTCAATTTAAGGGTATTATTATGCATTGCTGTTTTTTGTTGAATCTTTACTAGAAAATCTATTATATTATTATAAATATAATTTGTACGAATCATAGCTATGCGTACTACTACGATTAAGTCCCGTTTCAAACAAAAAATCTTAATTAAAATCACTTGTACTATTTCTAAAGTGTTATTCCACACTTAGGAAAGAAAAATACTAAATTTAAAAACATATAAAAATTTGAACGAAGCAGGATTTGAACCTGCACCTCTTAGACGAATTCCAAGAGGCGCAGGTTCAAATCCTGCTTCATTCAAATTTTTATACGTTTTTAAATTTAGTAAAATCACTTGTTTCGTTTGAGACCTACATTGTCATAAACAGACATATAGATATATGCATACACACATATATATGTACATTTAAAAAAATTGGACATATTTTTTAAATAACACCCCCAGACAACAGCTCTCTTTGAAGTAGAGGCAGAGGAATCATATATTATAATCTTTTCTTATTATTTAAATTTCATATATTTAAATCATATAGGCAGAGGAAACTCGGGAACCTAGTGTTAAGACACTTCGTTCCACTTCCGTTCCCCACTTTCCGCCGAATTTGAGGCGTTGCGTGCTAAGTGGCGGAACTCAACGCCGCACTTTGCCTTATTACCAGAACGAAGAATTGAAACATTAAATATTTAAATTGAAAATATTAAATATTTCATTTCCTCGAGTGGGGATCGAACCCAGAACCTGTCGGTTACAGTCACACGCTTATGCCGCTGCGCCACGACATGCATAATCTAGTTATATATAAAGAAAAATATTATATATTATAGAAAAAGATTTACAATTTACTGTAGGAGTATTTTACACTTAGCCGATAACAGCACATACTCAGCCTCTATACCATGAAAGATTTGACAATAAGTTATAGCAAAAAACTATCTGTAACGTATAGATTTCTTTAACTATCATTTAGTATCTTATCTTTGAATGTGAATCGGCATCATTATCAGTATAGATGTCTTGTGATAATCAATTTTATTGGCTATCTATAATGGACGCTAGGCATAACGGTGTTATATTGAGAGGAAGGTTATTTTTTTTTTTTGAAACTCAGTTATCTGCATTACGTGACGATTGTAGCTTCGAATACCACGCTAGAATGAAAAAAAATACTGCTTTGTCTGTATGAAATAAGCTGGTCAAGTGCGAAATACGGGTGATGGTCCATGGTAAATACAGTCTAACTAAAATTTGCGGTCGTTCTCATTTTGTCAACTTATTTTTTACGAAATGAAGTAGAGTTAAAAAAGAGAGTTAAAAAAGTTAGTCTAAGTATAAAATTTAAATAATAGCAAATAGCTTATATTTGATAAGCTTGTGCAAATTGTACGTCATTTGTTTCGACTGTGTTGTCTTGTTTGAGAGTAATTATTTATTGTAATACAGAATAGTGAATATGGAAAGGGCATGAGCTGTAACAAATATCACCCGCAATCTTTATCATTATGCGTAAAATATAACATCATAACATATTTATTTAGCTTTCCACATAAAGCACGTCAGAGGGAACCTGGGAACCTAGTAATATAATCGGTTAAAACTTAGTAACAAATCTGTTCCCAATGAGACACTTCTTTTCCCCATTTGGCTTATTTTGGAGGCATTGCGTGTTTAATATAAATAACATAGTGATTTATCATGACGTTCTCTCTGCCTTTTGAATTATTGAGAAAACAGAAAAAAAGATACATATATTTTAGTGATTCAAAATTATTTCAGGAGATGTGTTGTGAAATGAATTTGAAATATGAAATGAAAATGAGATATGGAATGAAAGTATTTCGTTATATTTATGTACATGAAAATATATTCTTCTTATTTTTTTTTAAAACGAGAAAAGGGGTTTTATTGGTTCCGTAAACAAAGGTTAACACCTGGTAGGTACATATGAACGTAACAGGACATTCCCCTTCCTTTCTCCACTTTCCGCTAAATTTGAGGCCTGATAACGGTACGAAACCCTTCGCTCAAATATAACTCTCACACTTGACTGGTATTTTGGAGTTCTATAGAACTTGTATACCTTATTCAGTGTATAAGTCCAACGTCAACGTTTACGCAAAAACGGACGTAAACTATCGTTTCTTGATCTAATTGGATATAAATTGTATTTCAATGGATTTTATGTTTTTGTAAAGATTTATGTATGAACTAGTTTCTACAAGTGGTTTTACTCGTATTGATGTCTTAAATAACCACCAATGAATACTAAAAATGTAATGAAAACAAATTTTACTTCAAAATGTATGCGTCTATCTAATTTTTTTTTCACTTGATCCTGCACATGGCAGTTCAGAATTCGGAAGGTAGTGTTAAATCACTCCGTTCTCATTAAGATACTTCCCACTCTCTGCCAAATTTGAGACATTGCAAGTGACATACAATCGTGCGAGTGTAAGTGCGACAGGTTGTGGATTCCATTTACAGTTGAGAAAATAAAATATTTAACACTTTCATGGAATTCAATGGAAATTTGTTAATGGTATGGAGGGTCTTGCCACTAGGTTTCCAGGTTCTCATTATCCCTCTACCACGTGCGAGATACGGCGTGAAGCTGAAAAAAACAGTACTAATTTACCTTTTATATAAGTGAGTCTTATTGATTGATAATGGCTAGTAGGTCAATAGAGAAATGGACTAGGTAAAAAAAAATACATTTGTGGAGATAAATATGTTGCTAGTCATATGTTTTGACTGACATAAATGACCTTGTTTTCATTCAATATTATAATAATAAAATGTTGCATACAAGCGCATTATATATGCTGTCGTCTCGTCTGTTTTTAATAGCCATAAAAAAAAATATTTTCATGTCACATTTTTCTGGTTTCATCCTCTGTCTCTTCTCTATCTTTGTACATAGAGGGAACCTAATGTTAAAATACTATGTTCCCAATTTTTTTCAAAAAATTTTTTTACGAGGATTTACATAAACTTTTTAGGGTCCCGTATCTTGAAAGGTAAAAACAAAACTGTCAGAATGATTTTGTTGTCCATCTGTTTATCTTTATAGACCTTGAGATTGCGTATTGACATTAAGTAAACCAAAGTCTACGAAACTATGGAGCACAGAAAAAATGATAACTTCTAAATCAACGCAATTGCGAGATACAAGCATGTATGTATAGTAATAGCTGCGTTTTGTATGTAACTAAAACCTTTAGAGTACTTTCTGTGGACCTACTGGTAGGAAAATTGGCTAAAAAGAGATGTTGTAGTATAAATACAGGAATAGGAATTAATAATTATTATAAATATTAGATACAAAATGAGTATATACAAATTTGGACTGATAAGAATTGATAACTTTAAATTATCTTCAGTTTACCTAACAACTGCTGTATCTTGTCTGCAGAACATAGTATTTTTATAGTGGTGCTTCTTTATGAGGAGACGGTTAATGGAAAAGCGTATTTTTTATTATGTAAATATTTTGTTTACATTTATAAATACATAGGTATGTCAATATTTTTTAATGTATAATAATACATGAAAAAGCCTGCAACTTAAGTTAATCAATACTTATCGATTGTACTTCCCATAGACATACAACCCTGAAATTGGTACGGGAGCCCCGATGGGCAAGTTTGACTCGTCTTTTACCGGTTTTTCATTTGAAAATTAGTAAAATAAATAATACTTAAGCACAGCACAATGTATTATTATAAACTATACGTATCTAGAATTTTAAAAAGTCATTAGCGTTGTATTCGTCACGTCATTTCCTCACAAATTACAAATAAATAGCCGTGAAATTAGTATTCAAATTGTATTATAATTTCAATATTACAACCAACATTGAATACTAAAAAAATGAATCTGTATTCTTAATTCCAATATTTTTTTATCGGGCAGAGATAATCGCGGTGTTTTATAAGTAATTGTTAGGGAATATATTTTGTATGCCATTTCTTAACAAAGCGGGTTTTCTTCCTCGATCCATGGTTCGGCAATCTGTTTTTGTATGTTTATTTAAAATAGAGACCACGCGGCTTCGCCTGCTATATATATATATATATATATATATATATATATATATATAGATATATATATATATATATATATATATATATATATATATATATATATATATATATATATATATATATATATATATATATATATATATATATATATATATATATGCATATGTAAAGTATCATTTAAATTCGACCAGTACATTTTGGAACAAACATGGAACAAACATCCATCCTCACAAACTTTCATAATAAACTAACCTAACCTATTAGAATATACTTATTTTATTTAATATCGGCAGCGTTGAGTTCTGTCAGTTTATGTATTACGTCTCCATTTTGGGCGGAAAATATTTAAATATACTCTAACCACTTCAATTTTAATATAGAACCATCGATTTTGGTGAGAGAAATTTCAATTTTGTTCTCAATTGTCATCATTTACGAGTAAAATTATATAATCATATTAAAATTTGGACTGATAAGAATTGATAACCTTAAATAAACTACAGTTTAACTAACAACTGCAACTGTATCTTGTCTGCAGAACAAAGTATTTTTATAGTGGTGCTTCTTTATAAGGAGACGGTTAATGGAAAAGCGTTATTTTTTATTATGTAAATATTTTGTTTACATTTAAAATATAAATATATATAATATTAATATATAATAATATATGAAAAAGTAAATAAGCATCTAAATTAATTATCTGTTTTGTATCTATAATAAGTTTATTGGTGTTTCATTCTATGAGGCTAGTCAGTTAGATAAGAGTTAGAACGCGCTATCTTATACATAAAGCACTTTAGATGTAAATAGAATTAGTTGCTGACAAAGATTTGTTAGTGGAATTAACTTAAATTACGATTTTTGTTGATCATTTATTATAGCCTGTCATGGTGCAGGGGCTCAAGCGTGCGACTGTAAATTCAACAGGTTGTGGATTCGATTTTCATTTCTTCGACAAGGTGTAACGCGGCGTTGAGTTCCGCGTCTGAACATGAAATGTCTGAAATTTGGCTCAACGAGTGTGGAATGAAACGAAGTGTCCTAACTCTAGGTTCCCAGGTTCCCAGGTAGAGAAATAGCGTGCAGATGAAAAAAAAAATATTTAAACCGAAATGGCCTCTATATGTATTACGCCAATTTGTGAAAAACCAAAGCCATTAATCTAATTATGTATCCACAATGGTCTATTAGAATAACATTTCTGTGTAATAATTCAACTAGAATCTAGGTTAGGCGTCAGGTGTTCGTCGGACACTAGGATTGGATAGGACCGGTATAACTAGTATAAAATGTTAAAATTTTGATACGTTCTTCTTACTTAGAAAGGTAATCAAGAGAAAATAATATTAAAACATTTAGTTCCGTACTTTCCGTTTAATTATAGATATATTGATTTTAAGTGGCGCCCAACGCCGCACGTTATCTTGTTAAAAGACAGTCACATAAACAAAATATTCAGTTACTTTTTAGGGTTCCGTATGAGAAAAAAAAATTCTGTATAAGATAACTTGATTGGCCGTCTGTCCATCTATCATGATCAGGTCTACGTCCTTTTCGGATACATACATTTTTAAAATAATTTAAGTTGACGTAAAAACATTAACAACAAGCGTTTAAGCATCGATTTTACTGCATTTTGTATAAAATTCGCCACGCGTTACGAAAAAAAAACAAAAAGTTGTGATTGATAAATTTTACTATTCGATGTTCTTTATCAGCTTTACGCTGTAACTTGCACATTCCAGAGTAGGAAATTCAAAAAAAAATTGTTAAAACAATCCAGTCTGTAACTCACTTTTATCACCGAACGGAGATCGAACCAACAACCTGGTGTTTACAGTCACACGCTTGTGCCTCAGCCCCAGGATAAGCCTCAAACGTCATCAATCAACTTTAACAAAATTCTATTTCTCGTTAAACTACAATCCTGGAATTGATACAGAACCCTCGGTAAGCACGTAAGTCTCCTGCTTGACCGATTTTATATTTTTCCTCATATAAGCCTCGTTCAAAGACACATTAGGGTCACACAACTAGTTCACAGGCATTCTTGTAGATGATAGGTTCATATAAAAAAGTAAGCTATATATTTTCTCATCACGTATCTTACGTCAGTTGTGAACATTGAAATGATTGACGCGTTTGATTTATTACAACGTCCGCTCTCTTTACAACTGTATATAGTGGTACCCAGCTACCGGGTAATATACTTGAAAAATTTATATAAAATATATGAAATTATATATTTTTGAGGCCTGTCGTGGTGCAGCGGCACGAGCGTGTGGCTGTAGCCGGCTACGTTTTGGGTTCGATCCCCAGTCGAAAAAATGAAAATTGATGAAAAATGAATCTGGTAATAAGACAAAGCGCGGCGTTGAGTTCCGCCACTCAACACGCAATGCCTCAAATTCGGCGGAAAGTGTGGAACGGAAGTAGACTGGATTGTCTTAACACTAGGTTCCCGAGTTCCCTCTGCATATCCTGCCTTGTGCGGGATACAGCGTGAAGCTAAAAAATTTTTTTTTTTTTGGTTTCACGCTGTTTCCCGCACTTAGCAGTACCCTGACACAGCTACTAACTACAGTGCAGAAAGAGAATTGATTTTATATGATGGGCATTGATATCCGCCGACGCAAAAATATGTTTGTTAAAAACTATATGAGCAGTGTCAGGAGGAGGTACAAGCACGTTGCCGAGATGTATAAGGAATTTTATGGTTCGGGAATTCTTTTTTTTTATCACAATTGTGCTGAATTATTTAAATGTGAAACTTGAGTAGGTATTTATATAAACTTCAATGTTATACTATGATTTGACTGCAGCTTTACCCCCATTATCCATATAGTCATTTTATACATGATAACAATCATAAAAAACTTAAAAACGAATAAAATCATTATAAAACATGCATCCTTTCTCGATAAATTAACTATTCAGAGAGCCCAGTCGTAGCGCAAGGACAAAAGCTTGCGACTTTGTCGGTTAGATTCCTAAACGAGCAAATGAAACATTTATATAAGCGCGGTGTTGAGTACCGCCACTATATACGCGCCTATCATTCCATAATTTCACCATATGTGCCACATTGGCGACTAGGATCCTAGTGTAGATCCCTTCCGTAACTTAACGCTGAAGCTTATCTGATATTGCCAAACGAGCTGTAAAATTATTTATGAATTCCCATTCTGTAAATCAAACTTTAAAGGCTAATAATAATTGTGGCGTAACCACGTACCTAAACATATAACAACCAAGTGCCAATCCCTAATCAAGCTTTTTTTTGTCCATCACACTCGTACATTTGATATGTAATGACATTGCATTTAAATTTATTTTTATAATTGTTTCGATTAGAAACGTGAAAATGCAATTTAAATATTGAACATTATGATTGATATATATATATATATATATATATATATATATATATATATATATATATATATATATATATATATATATATCGATCGATATATATCGATTTATAAGGCGCAGGGATACACTTGCGACAGGTTGCGAGTTCGATCCCCACACGAGGGAGGAAATTAAATATTTAATATTTTCAATTTTAATATTTAATATGAGGCCTGTCGTGGCGCAGCGGCACAAGCGTGGGACTATAACCGACAGGTTCTCGATTCGATCCCCGGTCGAGGAAATGACATAATTAATATTTTCATTAAAATATTTAATGTTTCATTTCTTCGCTCTGGTAATAAGGCAAAGCGCTGCGTTGAGTTCCGCCACTCAACACGCAATGCCTCAAATTTGGCGGAAAGTGGAGAACGGAGTGTCTTAACACTAGGTTCCCGGGTTCCCTCTGCCTACCCTGCCTTGTGCGGGATACAGCGTGAAGCTAAAAAAAAATAGCTACTCTACAAATATGGTAATATTACACACATAACCCTTTCTTTGCAGTCGGTTAAAATAACATAAACGAAATAGTATTATGGTGCAAACTCATATTTGTGTTTGTTGAAACATCGCTGGTCTTATCAATAAACTTTATCAGCAAACTGAATACTTGTCATCCGATACCCCGATACCTTTCACTTAATTGCTATTAGGACTATAATTATTCACTTATCGCACAACTTGTACTACACTAACATTAAAACTGTGCAACGCTTAAGGTTTATTCAATAGTGCACAGTATTTTTGTATGCGGGGAAAAGCTGAAAGCGTTATAATAAAATTTTCACGCATATAACAGTATATGGTAGGCAGAGAGCATCTAGTGTTCAGACACTCTGTACGTACTTTCTTAGTTTCAATGTATTGCAAATGGCGGAGATTGGACGCTGCGGTTTACTTGGTTTTCAACTTGTGTATACAATACCAATTTTTTTACTATGTAGGATATTTTTTTTTTACCTTCACGCAGTATCCCGCACATGGCGCGATGCAGATGCAGATGGAACTTGAGAAGCCTAATGTTAAGACACTCTGCTTCTTTCCTCATTCTCTTTATAAAATTTAGTAAAAAAGAATAATGTCTTTTTTTATTTTAAGTATCTACATAAATATTTATTTATATGTTTTTTTACTAATCTATTTTTAAATACCTAATAAAAGTTTATAAATTTGTCCCATTTGTATGACTGTATATGTAAATTTAGTTTGTTTGTTTTTGACGTCTTTATAAAAATCACAGATAAATAATATCTTTCTAATCTCAAGTAACAACTACCATAGTACAAAGAACAAACATTTCGGCTGACGGAACTCGATACATTATTCGATTCCACTATCTAGAATGTGCGAATAAAACTCGATTCGTCGATTTCTATCGATACTCCATTACTCGATAACGAGTTGATACGCAACACCTGCTAATGTTTCATGTACTTTGTGGAAAGAGGATAGGGACTGATGGATTAATGGATTGTACTCATATGTATGTGCAGTTGGAAGTTAGATTGTAAAAAATGACTCTAGATTCGATTCCCAGTCAAAAATTATTTGTTTTTAAAAATATATATTTAAGCAGTTGTAAGTAAGATTATACAAAATCGCTCTAGACTAAATTCCCAGTCAAAATTATTTATTTTTAATAATATATATTTAAGCACTTGTAAGTAAGATTATACAAAACGGCTCTAGATTCAATACTCAGTAAAAAAATATTTATATTTAAAAATAAAGTTTAAGCAGTTGTAAATAAGATTATATTCAATGTTTCATTTCTTCGCTCTGGTAATAAGGCAAGGCGCGGCGTTGAGTTCCGCCACTCAACACGCAATGCCTCAAATTCGGCGAAAAGTGGGGAATAGAAGTGGAACGGAGTGTTTTAACACTAGGTTCCCGGTTCCCTCTGCTTACCCTGCCTCGTGCGGGATACAGCGTGAAGCTAAAAAAAAAATTACGTAATAATCTTACCATCCCTTCGTTTACCGTTTTTAATTAAGTCGTTTGCGCAGGCGCACCGTCAGAACGCATTACTTTGTAGCCCGGCAAATTGCACGTCTCAAACGTTCTCAGAAATTTGTTAAATAACTTTAGATTTCATTCGTGATATGCGAATCGGATGATTGTTGCGAAATATAATTTTCACACCGTTAATTTCTAACACTTATAAAGTTGAGTAACTTGATTCATTTAATTAATAGCATACACTCGTTTGTAGTAAGTAACTTGTGCGTGTTGATGCTATTCTTAAAATACTTTTTTTCCTATGACCCACCTAATTTGTGAGACATTACTATTTAAGTGGCGTAATTCAACGCCGCGCTATATCTTGATACAAAAACGAGACCAAAAAACAAGACATTCCCTCAATTGAAAACCAAATTATAGTCAATTGTTCTTTGGCGGAAAATAGGTAATAGAAGGGTCATCCAACAAATTATTTTTACACTAGATTAAAACATCTATCATAATAAATTAAACGATATAATATCAAAATAGTATTATTTGTACTTAAAAACATTTTTTTATATAGATAATTATTGTTTAAACAATTGATTACGAATGCAAGCAAGACTTCCAAGTTAAATAGACCTCCTGCCTGCTGCTGACGTACCATATTAAAATGTTGAATAAAAGAGACGGCCAGTTAGTTCTTGACATGCAATTTTCGGGAATCCATTTATCAAATATGTGATGTAGAGGTAGTTTGTCGATGTTTTTTCAGAACTTTCTTTTTTGATTATCGATAAAATATTTATTTAGATAAAATATTTCGAGACAAAGCGCGGGGTTGAGTTCCGACACTCAACACGCAATGCCTCAAAATCGGCTGAAAGTGGGGAACGGAAGTAAAACGGAGTGTCTTAACACTATGTTCCCAGGTTCCCTCTGCCTACCCTGCCATGTGCGGCGTATAGCGTGAAGCTAAAAAAAAAAGAAAAAAAATCTTTTTTTTTTTTGGAAAAAAGAACAGAATGCCAAATACCACGGTCTCACATACCTCTTTTACAACTGTTAAATAAATCACAGAAAGAGGCGCAGAGGCACAAGCGTGTTAGACATTATTCTTAACACTAGGTCATTAAGTTCACTCTGCCGTGAAGCTAAAAAAAAAGAAAAAATATATACGTAAAACTCCATCGATAACTAACATCACTAGCCAGTTAAGGTTACGTCAAAACTGTTTTGGTTCAAATTATAATTAATCTCGCAGTTACCAACCTTTGTGAGGGTTGAATGGATTGTTAATCAATTTACAAGTACATACGTGCTCCTACCGAATAAGCTGTCAAATCTGACTTGGACTTGCTAACATCCGTTGCGTTGTTTCGTTCCGTCAAAATTTTCGTGTTATTTTTTTTTAAATTGTGATTGTATTTGTTATTTTATGTGGTTTTATTTCTGTAGAACTGAACTCACTTTGAGGCTTGAGTGTTGAGTGGTGGAAATCGACCTTGCGAAAGAAAATATTATATAATTACATCATTAATTAAGTAGCATAGTAATGTTTAATATTGTAGGTAGAAGGAACCTGGAGTTAAAGCATCCTGTGCCCCCTCCACACAATGTCTGAGACATCGCGTATGGAGGAATATGAAACAACGCCACGCACTGTCTCTCAGACCAGGAAATAGAAATAATTTAAATATCAACCCCATAACCATCAAATTAATACTTAGACGCTGTCAAAATATTTCAAATCGGCCTGAGGATTTTTTTGTTTGTTATCATTTTATAGCCCATTGCGTGTCCTTCGAACTGAGGTCGTTGCCTCCCTTGATTGACTCAAGTGCTAATCAAAGAAACACATTCATATTTGCCTCTCCTTTACGCGCACCAAATTTCGTTCTGCCATTTTTTGGCCTCATCATTGGCAAGCTGGAATCCTGCATCAATTTTTTACATGCCAACACCATTTCGTAAACAATTTTCTATCACATATGATTATGGGTCATTTTGGTTGAGTATAAAACTATTATTAATATATTACATCACAAATTCAACAGTCATTATTTTTAGTTTAAGAATTCTCATCCGTTCTGTTATCGTTTGCGGTACCATTTTGTTTTCGTGTGTCGTTATTATTTTGACATTTAGGGTGATACGATAGTAATTAGTATTGGAATTGTGGGAATGTTTCATGATTGTGTCTTGATGTTGTCTCGCCACTGTGTTAGTGTCCATATTTTTGTATGTCCATTAAATATTTGGAGAAGTTGTCGATATGAAACAAATTTTGATTTGAGCAACGCATCTGTGAGTTTGCATTATGCTTTTTTGTGGTAATTTACAAGTTTTTGTGTGTATGCTCCGTGAATTACAATTTTATCTTTTATTTTACTTGATAATTTCTTACTAAATTTAGATAATTTCAAGGCTCTATTTCCTAGATAGTGTAACTTAAGATAATATCTTTCTGACAGACTAACGATGGGTTCCGCACACGACAGTCAGTCAATCAGCAGAGAGAAATTAAGAAATATTAGAGAGATTCGACGTAAAAGCTTTTATTTCTGTGCTCAATTCAGTGGTTTTACTGTGGATTACAGATATTTTAAATATTAATTTTGACATGATACCTCCACACCTGTCATATCTTTTAGGTATGGAACTCAGAAAGACTTTACTACAGATACACAACCAGACGTGCCTACCAGAGCGTCTTCGAACAATATGCTAAAAATCAATTACATTTCTTTCTGTCCATCACGAATTATCGATCTCAATTCTGTATAGTAAAGATAATTGAATATAATACTTAAGTGCCCCACAGTGAGTGTTGAATACATTCGACTTAACTGGCTCATCATACTGCGTGAAACTAACTGTTACTTAGTGGGTAACTAGTTTTTATTCCTTATTATCAAAAGGTCATCTATATTATTATGAGATTTTTGGCGCAGGGGCAGTAGCGTGCGTCTGTAAATATGATAGTTTGTGAATTGGATTCCTATTCGGGGAAACGAAATACTTAATACTTCCATTCTTCGCTTTGGTAAAGAGGCAAAGCGCAGTGTTAATTTTCTCCGCTCATCGAAAAGTGGCGAACGGACGAGTTTCAAGAACGGAGAGTGTATTAACACTTAGTTTCCAAATTTCTTTTGCCTGATGCAAAGTGATGTTTGGTTCTATGGAAGATCGAATATGATCTCCAAATACTTAACTTTCTTGAATCGACTTTAGCTATAGGAAACGCAGAGAAAAATAAAAATGTCTAGATACTTCGTTCTCTTTTTTAGGCTTCCTAACCTCAAAAGGTAAAAACATAACTTTTATAGAATCACTTTGATACCATATGTCTGTCTGTCGAGACCGCTTATCATGAGATCGTAAATATTCTTACTAAATTTATACGTTTTTAAAATTATTATTTTTTCTTCCTAAGTGTGGAACAACACTTTAAAAATGTTAAAAATTATTAAATATTCAGATCGATGGTCCTTTGGAGTTATAGCTAAATCATATTTCATTTACACTTCTATATATACGATGTTGAATGGCAATACTTTTTAATATGCAGGTTATGTAAACCACGGGTCGCACGGTCACGTTCGATCGATCACAAGGCGGTTCAATTGAAGCGTAAACTATATATATTATTAACACTTTAAATATGTTAATATTGTGAGATAATGATTAATTAGTACGTTTCATTATTTATTTTTGAGACCCGCACAAGGCAGGGTAGGCAGAGGGGACCTGGGAACCTAGTGTCAAGACACTCCGTTCCACTTCTGTTCCCCACTTTCCGCCGAATTTGAGGCATATTTAAATTGAAAATATTAAATATTTCATTTCCTCTGAACTCTGACTGGGAATCGAACCCAGAACCTGTCGGTCACAGCCACACGCTTAGGCCGCTGCGCCACGACAAGCCTCACTTCATTTATTATATATTCAGTGCATATATGTTATTGAATGATATAAAAGCCTTTATTTTAAGTAATTTTGTTTTTCTCAAGCCCCAAATACCTTGTTAATAAGAAGTTAACACAAAAATATCAAACATGCCGCTCAAATTGAAAGACATGTACATAAAAGTTATTTAGGACTGTACCCGTTTAAATTCTTCTCTTTACTTTGAAACCCCGCTGTGTGGATGTAAAGCGTCAATTTGTATAACAGTTCGCAACAATTCAATGAAGAATTATATAGGTGATTGTTATCAATGTATTTTTTTTATCATCATCACATAATTCACTTATTTTTTAGGTTCATGCTGGTCCCCGCTAATAGCTAGGCGGGGGGAATATGGGAACCCAGTGCTTTCAACCCCTGCGTTTTCAATTTCATATAATAATTCATATGTAAATGTTAGAAAGTTCTATGTACATAGAATTAAGACATTCTATTTTATATTTTCTCTTTATTTCAAAAGTATTATAATATATTTCTATGTTTAAATTATGGAGTATTATGAACAAGGAAATAAATTAATTATTAACATTACCCTGAATGAGAATCGTTCCCGCAATCGTGACATTATAGTTTGGCTCCTATCCACTGTGCCACGTTGACGTCAATTACGAGTATATCGATAATTTATTCGAGTATATCGATATTTGTATTCAGAACAAACATCACTACGTAATCAAACCGTAGTATATATTATACATATTAAAATCGATATTCTTAAAATTGATTTATCACTTAATGCAATCAATTGATTTGATTGAAACACTGCGTCGTGATTTGTTAAAGAGGGTATAACATTTTTACATAAATGTATATCTATCAGCTTTAATATTATATTTATTATACGGGATAAAAGTGTTGTTATACGTGAAGCATTTTTTTCAGCTTCACGCAGTATCCCGCACAAGGCAGGGTAGGCGAAGGGAACTTGAGTACCTTGTCTAGTAAGATATTTCAGTTACCCCTTTCTCAGAATTTCAGTATCACCCATCATATATAAACGTCCCTTATAAGATTTTTTTAACATATCTTTCATATACAGACAGTGATCAGTATAAATTTATTATAGGTATAAATTAATAATAATGAAACAAATAACTCTAAATTAAATTAAACTTGTACTAGACGAGTAACTTTGAAGAACGCCCGC
>DWMZ01001333.1:0-16807 GCA_018249855.1 Eueides tales michaeli
TTGATAATTGTATTGACATATGTAAAAAAGTTACAAAACTAAAGAAACGATATGAGTTTTATCGTAAATAATAATATTTTACCTCAACCGTCACATTTTCAAATTTTGTTACACTTACGAAAGTAAAAACAGTAAAACACAGTCTTTGTCATAATACTTTTAGAACATTTCTAAAAGAATATTATATCAACTTCTAATAAAGACCGTGTGCTCAACAGCACATCGTCTGACTGTAGGCGACGGTTGTGGGTATGATTGAAATCGAATGAATACATTGTCCTCGTATAGGTAATTACCATATTTAATAATTATAAAAATATTACAAATAGGCGATATTATGCTTCTTTATTTTTTTGCTATATCAGTTACCCCAAGCGGAAATCAAATCCACAGCTATCGCATTTACAGTCAGTAATAATGTATTTATTTTACTTATTTTTTATAAATTGATCCGCTAACTTAAAACTTATATTTACATTAAATTTAACAAACACCTCAACAACTCATTTTCAAATTTCAACTTATTTTCAAAAATTCCTACATATTATAATAAAAAATTAAAATTACAAGCACCGAGGGTCATTTAGTAGTTCCATTAAGTGGTACGTGCCGGCGTCACGGCCCACTGACGCGCTGGATCGCTGAAAACATTAACGAGTCCCTCTTAACCGCGGCTTACATCAACGTTGTGTCTTGAACCAGAAACTATTGTAAGAAAACAAACTGTGTACCACTGAGCTTGCCATTGTTTTTTGGTAAAAAGCTTATGTTAAATAGCAATGTATTACAATTTCTTATGCCCTTAGCACGCTAAGTAGTATTATTTATAAATGAAAAAAGGACAATAGTTTCAGCATAAAAAAATACGTTGCACAAATTATAATATGTACTCATTAACGTCACGTGTATCGTAATACATCACAATGGTACTTGTTTAATTTAACAGTTGTCATTAATATGGTTTTGGTCTATCCATAAAGAATGAAAAGTGTTAACAGTTTCATACAATTTTATTAAACATATATAAATCATTTTGAATTTTCTACTACATGTAAACTGTAAATTTAAAGTTCAGGATCCAAAATTATCTCAAATTACAGCTATATTACTTAAATAATTACCGACCAGCTTTTTTACCACTTTGTGTTGTTGTAATAATTATTTAATTTTATTACAGTTTATAAGCGCGATGTAACATAATATATAATAGACAATTAACTAAAAATCGAGGCATATCACATATTAATATTAAGTTACTGACGTAAATCCTATTTTGTAATGACAACAATTTTGAAAGCAATTAACAGATAAGCTCCAAATTAAGGAGAATAATTTACGAATTATGAACGCAAGAATAGTTTATAATATAGTACAGCGTCATATTTTGTATTTATTTTTAAATTAGCTTATTAAAGTTCGAAATTTTGAAGTTAATTAACCTCCTCGAAACAAACTATTATATTCGGACGTCGTGGTCATTCGCTTAAGTCGTTTTGGTCAACAGAGTGCAACAGCAAAATGTTTTGCTTTGCTTTTTACGTGACCTTCCTCTAGTATCGTAGATACTGTGTTTTCGAAGGTCAACTGATGTCTCTTCTCCCTCTCCTACCACTCACTTTTCCTTCATAGATCTTTTTTTGCCATTCTCTCTTCACTCATTCGTTCGACGTGCCCAAACCACCTGATCACGTTCATCTTCATTCTCACTTTGACATCCACGCTAGTACCTACCATTCTGTGTATCTCTTCATTAATATATGCGATCAGCTAAACTGACTCCGCATATCCTATGAAGGCATCTATCTTCTTCTGTAATACCCACGTTTTACTGTCGTATAACAGCGTCGATACCAGTACTACATTGCTGATGTTTCGCCGTCTCAACAATGCAGCTAAGTCACCGTTGACTCTGTTACCATTTAATGACTCAAGACTCATCAAGTAACTTGGCAGTTCTACGTCACTTTAGTAACAACACAATGTAATGATACTTCATTGAGCTGGTCTGAATAGTGGCGCCTGAATAGTGAAACTTTTCAAGGGTTAAGAGCAAGCCGTTAGTGTTTAGACTCATATATATTCTACCATATCCTATAGTGCTCATAAACATTTCTGTAATTGTAATTATAATTATAAAACAGCGTCTTTTTCAATTCCTCTGAATGTGAAAGTGTAAAAGTACGGTATTTAGCTCCGCCAAATAGCACACCATATTTTTTATTTCAGCCAGAATGGCGAGAACGATGTGTTTTGAATGGTTTCTTCGTCTACCCTCCTGTATGTGGGGTACCCATATTATGTATAAGAGCATTTTTTTTTTAATTTTCATCAACATAGCGTTTTTTTATTAAATTTTTGTAATTAATAAACAAATGTTGACCTTCTATTATATATTTTTAACATTTCCAGTCAAATCGTTTCAATACAATTAAAGGAAAAAGGCCAATTGTACTGGTTTTAATTATTTATAATGTTAGCAGTGGCACAGTGCGACAATATCTGATTACAAACGTGACGGTTTCGAATTAAATTCACAGTTACCAACTATTTTAATATCGTCAGCTTGTTAAACAAAATGCGGCGTTAAACTATACGCTTAGCACGTATAGTCTCGAATGTAAGCGAAAACCAGAGAAACGAGTTTATGTTTGCTCCGGTTGGCAGGTGTGCAGTTAAAATTACTGTATTTCGTCTGCTAGTGTGGGCCATTCAAATATTTCACTCCACCAAGTGAGAATCGAACTTACAAGATCGCGTTATCAGTCAGTCGGTACCCACTGCGTGACGATGCGACTGTTAGTTTATTTTACAAGTTTAAATTATCTGCATCGTTGCAGTAAATGAAGGTGACACTTCCGGCTCTAGACAGGATAATAGTGGCTTCAACATTGCGTGCCGCTCGACGTGTTATAGTCGAGTGCCCTATATTTACTAGCAAGAAAATGTTTTCTTCGCTTTGTTGAACCAAACACGTTTTACATGAAAATGAAAGCGAGCGAATGAGAATATTAAATATTTTATTGCAAGGATCGAACTCGCTAATTATTGCATTTAGAGTCCCATGTTTGTGTGACTGCCTGTCATGGCGCAACGTTTGGAAGGATTAGACAACGTTCACCGTTTTATTGTTATCACTGAACACGCAATGTACTAACAAGAGAGAAATTGAAAACAGAGAGTGAACCTATACTAGAAATTGTAGGACTTATTTGAAGTTCAAAATGTTTCAGTAAAGACAATATACCATCGTTAGTTATATTGACATGAACTTACTACTTCATAGCTTTTACATTATTTAGCGACGTTTAGTTGTTACTCCACACTTATGACAAGAACGAACAAAAAATTGAACTCGCTCCTTTTGGAAACCGTCCCAGAACTGACCACTAAGCCATACTCTCGTTATCAAGCCACGTCCAAATTTTTATACTTGATACAAGTTATGTTTGTTTTAAGCATCTTTGTTAAATATTTTAATTTACTTTTAAAATGTTATTAGATAGTTTCTTGGTAGCAAATATGTGTAATAATTACATGAGGTCGCGATAACCATATTGCGATCTCTTTTTTCTTTTAATACAATTTCATCCTGTTGGCTTATAAATTTATATTAGTTCCTAAAATTCCCTCGGTCGCATATATTGACAGTAATTGTATAACATTTAAAAAGTATGTATGTTTTGACAAAATTCTCGTTACAAAAATAAAATAAAAGAGAAATTTTAACGATTTTGTGATGATACTATAATGCAATAAATATATTTTTAAGATACGTAGATAGGCTTAAAATGTTAATATGTTTATTGATGATAAGGTGTTTGTGAAGAATTTTACAAAATACTACTTTATAGATATAAGCATAACAATTTCAAATATATTGGTAAAAACCTTAATTAAGGGGAGATTTTTATTTAAGATGTTCATTGGTTGTTTCTAAACAGTTTAAATTAAAAAAGAAATATCCAGTACACATTGGCAGACTCAACTACCACCATTGCGTTATAGATATTGAAAATGTAAATTTACTTCATTTTAGTAAATAGTTTAATGTATGTAACTCAACGCAAGTTACAAGATCTAAAAAGTTTGTGAATAAAAAGCAAATGTGGAAACACTGTTTGCATAAGGTGGAACGTCTGTGATATACCGACCAACTCTATTCGCTTTTATAATTTGATATTGTATTTGATATTTATGTATTTTATTACTGTAGGGTTGCTAGGGTACTAAGTGATAAGTCACTCTGCTTTGTATCACATTTACCATCTGTAAAACTGATACAAAGCAGAGTGATTTATCACTTAATTAAGAAAAAAAACCAAATATCTGGTGTGAACTCAGTTTTCAGCCGAGCTTTGCCTTGTTACTAGAACTAATAAAATGAAAGTATTATGTATATATTTTATTTCTTCGATTGAGATTCGACCACAACGTGTCGTATTCACATACAGTTACACCGATGTGTTCCTGTGCAACGAGTGGCCTTGGTTCATAATACAGTTAGAATAAATTACATAAGTCAACGCTGTTATTGTCAGCAATACTTGTGGTAGTTTCGGGTTTGATTCCATCTAAATTAATTATTATCATTTCATATAAAAATTGACAAGCTGAAGCTTGCGAGCATGTTTTTTTATAATATTAACTACAAATACAACGGACAAACTGAAAGATATAATAAGTGATCCTATACAGGATCCATTTTCTTAAGTTACTTATCCTAAAAGTAAGACTCATTTACTAATTCAGTTAACAGACATACCAATTGAAGTACTCTGACATGTTCATATATGCACCTCATTATATTAAGCATATAAAAATTCGCAGACGCTTATAAAACGACAGAGCATTAGCGAGTAGACGTTAAGTACTGGAGCGTTCCATTACGTCGTAAAGAACGTTAATAGCTGAACGTACAGACAGATGAATGAAATTTTGTAGTAGATGATGTTTTGTTTTGTGATTTTATTTTATTTTATTGAATTTAATTCATAGGAAGTAAATTTGTCGATACTAATAATAACAAGATGTGGATTAGTTTAGTTAAACGAAAAAAAAAATCTCAGAAACAACAAGGCTTATTTTTTTTTAATGTAATGTATGCAACGTCGTGTCATACACCACTCTCAGTTATATACATTTAAACATAGGCTCAAAATCCAAACTAAAAGCTAGTTTTATTATATAGAGTAACTTTTAACATTTTACGATGTTAGTATTGCAGACGTAGGTGGAAAGATTTTGTGAAAACTCTAGGCTTTTTTCCTTTTCTACTCACTTTATTTTGGAAATCAACGCCACGCTCAGTCTTTTTATAAGAACGAAGAAACGAATATAATTTAATGTACCGAGAAGAAACGAATCTAAACCCGTCGTGGATACAGTAAGATGTTGTTCCACTGCGAAGAGACGGCTTTTATTTTTATAAGCCTTTAGCAGAAAACTGTAGATATTTTCACTGTTTTCTTAATTACATCTGCTTCGTAAGTCATTTATTCAGCTTAATTGATTGTAACTTAACTGCAGCTGAAACTTTAAAAGCTCTTGTTGAAAGTTGTGAGAGCTAAAATAAACTTTAAGTAGAGTTTTAGATCGTACTAAAAACTACTTTAAACATGTGATAATAAAATGATTTAGGAAACTCCTAGAAAACAAAGGCAATAATTGTATTTGAGTCATTCATAACTGTAGATGTGATGGTTTCATTTCATTTTTAGTGGGATTTATAGTTTACATTTCTTCGCTTGGCTTCGCTTACAAAATAAAGCGCGACTTGAGGTGAAAGTGAAGAGCTGAGTTTAGTGCTACTGGTTCCCTCTGCCTGTCTGGAGGATAAAGAGTGAAAATATTTTATTTTTTAAAATGTAAAAAAGACACTGCTGTGAACTATTTAAACGCACAGTATAATATACAACAATCACGTTTACTTTGTATTATGGAGTTAGTAATTGTTCAATGAGCTGAGAAACTATGTTGTAATAATACTGGCGATGAAATTATGAACAAGATAGGTTTATTGAGTATTTGACTTCTATGCGGAATAATTAAGTAAGGAAATTCAAGTTCTCTTATGCTTTAAACAAAATTTCTACAATCAATATATTTAAAATTTTCAGTATTTCTACACACACGGTGATACTGTAAAATCGGCATTATACATCTGGTACAGTTTATGTGTTTATAAAATATATAATAGATAGCGTAGTGGCTACTTAAAGTTTACTGCTAAGTCTGATTTCAGGTGGCGCTGGTAGCATTCTGTTCTACAACCATTTACTAATAGTTTTTATGAAAAACAATAATACGAACATTCGTACATACATGTAAGTTAGTTTTTAAGCTTATATTCTTTAACTGTTTAGATTGAAAGAGACAAAGAAACACGAACAACAAAGATAGAACAGGAAAAATAGAACCTTGAAGATCTCGTCTCATATCTCGAGCTAATGAAGATTTGTCGCGGTCTCGAGAGGCCACCGTCGGTCGTCGGTCAAGCTTTTTATAATGAAGGGTTTTTTTTTAATGAGTTTGAGAATTTTCTTCAAAAATATTATAATAAAGTACTAATTGCTTTATCTTAATTTATTGTTTGATGAACCGGAGTTAAATTAACTTGTGTTTTAACAAGTTTTTTAATTTCTTTTATCGTTTCTAATGTTATTTGAAGAATTATTTATTTTTTACGTTATTAGTACTATTGTTTGGTACTTTGTATTTTTTAGCATGTTATTTCTTTACGGTACTTATAGTAATATTTGACAATAGTGATTCAATTTCGTGCGAAAAATGGTATGTCGTAGCATAAAGTTCTCTCTATATACGATGTTATATGCGAAATAAATCGTGTAGCTATTTTAGTAATATACTAATAGATGATTGTTAAATAATTTACGAACGCTAACTATTCGTAATTGTTATAGTTAAACATCTAGAACTATAACACCTATAAGTACAAAATTCGATTTTGATATATCCAAAGGAATTTATAACAGTTGATATGTGGTGAGATGTTACATAACATAGATTTTTTAAAAAAAAAAAGAGAAAGGATATATTATGAGACCTTCCATTCATTAAGACGAACTTACTATAACTTACTGTCAAAATTACGGAGCTCTAAATTAACATAGAAATACAAACTAAAACTTTACCACTAAAATAAAATAAAGTATATTAGTGGTTGTAGTGTGTTGTATAACATTCTATAACGTCCGTCGGTTAAGCGGTATAACGTGTGACTGTAAGCGCGATGGTCATAGATTTGACAGAACGAAATCTATTATATATACTTAGAGGAAATAGAATGAAGTCTATAATTTGAATTCTACTTTATGTGAAGCTTAACCATATTAATCTTACTAACAACATTAAGAAAGTAACTAAATATCGTACATATATTAGAAGTTTACCATTTTATCATTCGCTATTTCATTATTTTTACGTTTTGCAAGAAAGCTTCAAGTTTCATTCCAACAAATTGTTTGGTGAAACTCACGACAAGTGTTTACGGAAAAGTTTGTATCAAACCATTTATTTTGCTTCCTTTTGTGAATTTTGTGTAAAATATGTAAATTGCCCTGCGAGAGAGAAAGAGAGGAACAGCTCGACGGACGTTGACAACACCTCAGGTAATTATCTTAGAAAGCTAAACCTTCTTATAAAATCAAATTTCAATTAAAAAGTAATATGATTTTTGTTATTAATGCCATTTTCACAGAGTACGATATGTTTGGATATATGAATGACGGATGTATGTTTATTTTCTTTTACCTTCATTCTTTTATAGAAGGGTAAGAGAGAATTTAGGATCAAAATAATTACTATTACGCTCTGTTATCAAAACCTCGCTTAAGAGTTGCGTCTTTGCCAAAAAATTATATAATTCATATAATAGCAATAAACATGAATCATTTTTAATCGCCAATCGTGATTTCTTTACTACTTGTATAGAATGTTACAAAACTTAGTTTTAAAGCTACAACCTATACTTAGGTTACTTTGTGGTTAATATTATAAATAATTCATTATTGTTATATAATTTATTACAAAAAATTAATGCATTAATTTTTTTATTACAAATAATTAATGTATTAAATTTATAATACCTCAAAAAAGCGAAATTTGTATAATTTTAAGCATTTCGTAATGATTTCCCGTTATCTTGATATTAATATATAAACGGAGCTTTGTTCATGTTATTCTTAGTTAGCTCGAATTAAGCGCAGTATTCGTCCGCAGACGAACGATTCATATCAATTAGTAAAACTGCGATGTTGAGACATTCATAACGAGATGAATTTATTTACATTTTATATCTCGGAGGACTTTGATTTAAAATATTGTTTTCATTTGTAGAAAATATAAAAAAAAACCTACTTTAAAATGTAATTTTGTGATACTTTTGATTTTGAATGTTAAGAGATTAAACAAAAATATAATAAATATCTTGATTAAATTTTATTAAAGAAATGCTTTTGCTACATATTATATTTTAGAAATTACCTCTCAGGTAAAAATAAAATTTAAATGATTTAGTTATATACATACCTTGTATTCTCAAGTGTAGCTAAAGTGAACCTAGTGTCAAGAAGAAGGAGTGTCAAGATATTTCGTTGTTTACTTCTAGTCACAGTGTGAGACATTGCTTATTCTGTACGTATCTCAACGTCGTCATTTGTCTCGCCAAAGCGGAAAAATATAAAAATAATTCATTGCCTCGAGTAAATATCGAATCCATAAGTATTGTGCTAATATTCAGAAGCCGTTCAACTAGCTACGATACGCCACAGTGGCCTTTGATAACATCTTAATTTTAATTTACGTACATACACAGATTTTGAAAAAAAAACGAAAGGAACGAAATAATATTTTATAAGTTTACTATCGTATTTGTATCAGGGAAGGGGAAGATAAAACGTGGAATAGTCAGATAAGAGATAAATATTAGATAAGAGATAAAAAAGCTGGAATGGTTTTAAATATTTGGCGCACTCATTGAGAGGCGACGTGAATATATTATTGTATTGGGAACAAAACGATTGTTAGAGTTGTTTTGCGCGTCGATATTCTGTCCAAAATACGTGATATTTTCTGAGATGCCTATTATTTATCTATATGCAATATGTATGAAGTATGTTACATGTGGCAGAGTATTAATTATTTCTTTAGTCATAGCTGAATATTTATAATATTGCATTAGGTTAGTGAAAAAATATTTTAAACGCTTCAACCTTGACCCCGCGCGTAGCAGGATAGGTAGAAAGGTCCTAGTCCGCGCACTCTATTCTACGCTTTTTCCTTGTACTTGACTATAACAGTATAATATCGTACTTAGGCAATAAAATAAATAATAAAAAATTTAAATATACCAAGATTTGGACCACGCTTCTTTCAATTTTATACTATTTTTGAAACAGTTTTTATTATACTAGTTATAATTATTCAATTTTATTTTTTTATGATAGAAAATATTACAAAAAATACAATTACATAATTATATTGATTTTTAATCACAAACGAATTATAGTATACAATTACAAAACATATAGGTGTTAGCAGAGCGTGGTTTCGATCCACGGACCTCTGGGTTATGGGCCCAGCACGCTTCCACTGCGCCACTCTGCTGTACGGCCACAGAGTTGAATGTACCTATGTTATTCCTATTGACATTTTGTTACTTACTGCATGTTGCGTGGTGGACCTTAATGTCGCGATTCGTCTTGTTACCAGAGAGAGTAAATGAAAATAATTAATTCTGCTTAGTGGGAATCAGACTGATATACTTTAGATCTACTGTCAGCTACGCCACAATGGTATCTATGAAGTTTTATATAAGTTAATATAAGCATTTGTTAAATTTAATTAATTTTATTTATTTTACTATGTTCATAGTTAAAATTTTGTTTCAAGTTAAAATACTATTCTTTATATACGATTTATCACAAGTAGGTATAATCAAGAGGTATAAATAAAATTTCATCATTCATCAAGATGTAAGATGTAATATTTTAATTACTCTCTAAAGTACAGAAAAAAACTTCAATTTAAAATTGATACAGTTTTTATCATGACCATCTTTAGCCCGCTGTGGCTCTCTATGGCAAACTACATACCAACTAGCGTATTTTATTATAAATCAATGATAAAAATACAAAGCATATAAACAGCATACAAAATTCATAGAACGGACAAATCTAAAACTTCAATAAAAACACATTATAAATCACTATAAAATATACAAAAAAGGATTCTCTAAAACGAGTTTCAAAATCGAGGTACTACTGATGTAAACTTCGTTCAAGCTTAATGGAAACTTTGAAATCTGGTTATGCCAATGATGTATGGGGGGTTGGATACTCAATCTTTTACAAGATCATTCGAATTTTATTCTATATACATAGCTTTTTAAGCATATTATGTATCTTAGTTTTTGAAGGCAATAGTGGTTCGCCCTAGTTTCCTGCCTGCTGACTGTTACCGCGGTGGTTGTGTATTAATTCCGCAATGACAGGATTTGTTCAATAAAACACTTCACTCAGTACCACCTCACAACACTTAATGATACGAGAATTGGATGACGGAGTGATTATACTAGGTACACTGGGCGTTATAGATTTTACTAGAACTTAGAAATTGAAGCCATCAATTTGACAAAAATTATAACTTGTGCGAATGTAACATTGACCACTGAGCCAAGCAATGTTTTAAATTTTCGTGTTCAAGACACAACGTTGATGTAACACGCGGTGAAGAGGGGCTCGTTAAAGTTTTCAGCGATACCGGCGCGTCAGTGGGGCGTGACGCCGGCACGTACCACATAGTGGAACTACTAAATGACCCTCGGTGCTTGTAATTTTAATTTTTTACTCAAATATAGAGGGACTTGTGAAAATAGTAAATTGAACACAAAAAAATATGATGGAACTTGAACTCGCGATCTTTCATTATACCTGGTGTGTTTGTTAAACTTAATTTAAATACAAATTTTGATAAATCGATTAGTTAACTTAAATTATTAACTTAACTAATCGATTTATCAAAATACATACATTGTTACTAACTGTAAATGCTTAAGCTGTAGATTCAATTTCCGCTTGAAGGTGACTTACATAGAAAACAAAATAAAGAAGACGATGTACGGTTGAGCCATAACGGTCTTTATTAAAAGTTCATATAATATTCTATATGAAATATTATTTCATACAGAAAATGTTGTTTATACATCGACCTTTGACTGCAATCTTCATAACAATACAATACATTTTGGGATCGTTTCCCATTCCAATATTTTAAATCCGTTTGTGCTATTTATCTTTTTGCGACGTTTAATTAATATTCAAAATTATATTATAATGTCCATAAATATTGATGATCTTTACATTCATATTTAGATTTGAACTTGAATATAATTTCTAAGCACAACCTGTTGGTTACAGTCACATAAAAAATAATCAACGTTCAAATATATTAAGAATCAATATATTTAGTTTTGTGTGTAAGTACAATATCATCAAAAGGCATATCTTGCCTTTGTAAGTAGCAGAGGGAATAAGATATTATTGACAACGTCCCATGTGGGAGACCCGACAGCGAGTGTGTCTAAATAACAACTACTCTTAGAGTAAGTATTTATAGATGATGTGGTTTTATTTATTGTTTTGCGACATACAATGTTTTGTTTGATAGCGAATTTTGGTGACTGGTCATATTTGATTTCTTTATTTTAATAAGAAAGGTCTGAAATGTCTCAAAAGTAATACGACAAAGAATTTCTTTTATTAATTTGTATTTTGAAGGTATAACAACATTTGAAAATGTTACGATTGAGGTAAAATATTTTTACTTAAGATAAAATAACATAACAAAGCAATCTTCTACAAAGCCACTGGTTTAATTTCTATCCCATAAAAATCTTAATTTTATATAGGAATACTACTACTAGTGACTGTTACGAAATATTCTTAAAACTCATATCGTTTTTTTAGTTTTATAATTTTTTTTTTTTATTACATAAAATGGTTATAGTTACAAAGCGTTTCCCAATTAAAAACCTTATACTTGTCATTGTACTCAATACTTTGTGTAGAAAACGTTTAAATTTTTTTTCGTAGCAGAAATCTCATGCGCCACTAGACCATTAAATCCTACGTTTTTATGAAGCTACTATCCGTATCCAGATAAAATAGAAAAACATGGCCTTGAATACGCAATACATCGCAACTTTATATACAAAAAGTGAAAAACTTGGCGGTGCATGATTAACGAAGTATCGTCAAACTTAGTTTCCTCTGCCTATGTCAAAATGCGGAATACAGTGTGAAGCAAGTTTTTTGATAAATTGAGGAATTTCTTAGGTTTTTTTCACAAAATACAGCACATAAAGACTTACAAATAAATATGAATATTTAATCCGTTTTAATTTATACTTTGAGTTAATTAAAATATAATAAATAAATAAAATAAATTCCCTATTTTTTTCAAGTAACCATCCTCAGTTGGTTATTCTTTTAAGCTACATAATAGTAAGCAATTAAATTCACAAGTTGATCTTTATTACATTTTAGTTAGTATTTTGGCTTTAATTCTAACTAATAGGTCGAACAGTTTTGGGTAAACTCATAAACTAGTGAGGAAAGGTTGTAAACCCTATGTGGTTTTGTAAAAGAGGGATATGCTATCGCCGGATATATAGCGGCTCATCGGCGATTTATGATCGAATAAAAATACCGGTGAGATTCATAGTCAAATATGTGAAGTGTTAATTGTCAATTTAATTTTATTTTAAAAATTCATATGACAATTTTATATAAATTTTTAGATAATAAAATTACTTCTCCCTACAGAGATGCTCACAACATAATTAAATTGTAACTTATACGCTTATAAGAATTTCGACGTATCTTGGTGATTACAAAATATTAAGTATCTTGGTGATTACAAATGGCTTAGTTAGTCAGAGCGCTTGGACGGTTTCCTAGAGGGGCGGATTCAAATCCTGCTTCGTTCAAATTTGTATACTTTCTTAAATTTTGTATTCTTTATAATAGTAAAAATACGTCACAATATCTTGAAAATTTAACGGAGAGTGGAAAAATAGTCTGTCTTAACACAAATTTTACTTTCTCTATCGTGCTATGGAAAAAGCGTTATACTGTTTTATTAATACCTTACGCCTCTATACCACATGAGCGTTCTGAAATAAAGTATAAAATAAATAAACTTTAATTGTCAGCGGTTGGCTTAGCTAGCAATATATTATAGGTAACATTTGTATTATCACATTTATTCATGGTCTCGTGCTGTTTTGCTAATGACAGCCCTAGTGGACCTCTAGTGGATTTGTGAAGTGAATTTATTATTTACTGTACATGTATTTTACGCTCTGGTTCAAAGATTTCAAATATATCTTAAAGCCAATTGGCCGTCGACTTTATGATGGAAAGTGCAGAATGTGTTTTAATACTAGATTCTTTTGACTTATTCTATTATCAGCGGGAAGGTAAAAACGTATAAGCAAATATTTGAAATATATATATATATATATATATATATATATATATATATATATATATATATATATATATAACAAAAAAAAAATATATTTTAAAGAAGGTAATTCAATTTAATCCTGTAGGATTTTATCACATGGAGGTAGAGCTTCACACGTAACGACACGTATAATGGTTTACAGCCGACTTTTATTCTTCAATACGCTCAACTCGTTGTACAAGTTAAATCTCAAAATTGACGCTCTTATTCCTTCCCACATGCACTTTACGAGTTTGTTTGCGATCTGAGACGTGGTGTTTCTTACTTTATTTTTATTGCTTGTGTAAATAAAATTGTATAGTGGGCTATCACATTACGATGATACAATTAATACTCTATTTAGTATTAAATTTAGTTATTATTATAAAATAATAACTGAAAACGATTATATAACTGCGTTGCTAGCAAATTATTTTAGTGCACTTACATTGCATATTTATAAATGTTTGTTTTGAATAATAATTACATATAATTTGTTTGTTGTGCAAACAACACCCAATTTCAAACATTGATACTTGAATGGTGGAGGAAAACGCTACTGTAACTGAGCGAGGAGATGAAAATAAATTAAATAGCACAATTTCAAAAAAAAAAAGAATTGATCTCTTACCCACTGAATCACAGTGGGTAAAAGACCCCTTCCTTAGAAATAAAATAACTATAAACTTGTACGTAATTTTATCGATTTAAGAATACAAGTGCATATAACAAATATAAGCACATTTAGTGTTTTCATCACATTTTTAAAGCGTTTATTCATTAGTCCATAACGCCAAGCGTCAAACGTCGCAACAGCTGTGGATTCTATTCCCACTTCGAGGAACGAACGAACGGGGAAAATTAAAGTGTCGTAAGACTAGCGTCCCTCCATCTTCTCCATCCTCTAATATATTATATTTATATATATTCAATAATTACAGAAGTACCTTATGGGATATGGGGTGTCTTAAAACTATGTTCCCAGGTTCCCCTCTTCATAACCTGCTATGCTGTGTGCTTATTAAAAAAAATAAATGAAAAAATACTAATCTTTCTATTGTTCTTTGTGTCAGGTGGAAAATACATAACATGAAAAATTATATCTTTAAATTAAATTTAATATTTCATAGCTGAGGTAAGTAAGACGTCTCCTCTCGCTGGCCGCGACTCTGATATTAAGTTCTCGCACGAGCGGTTATCATAAACTTTTATTAAACCACTAGTAGCCCACGCCCTGACTTCACTTGAACTTAAATATTTTTTTAAGGAAAACCACACGTTTAGTATTCTTACTTTTTCAGTTTCATGTGTTTCACGCTCATATATAGGTAGGTAAAGGTAATTTGAGAACCTAGTGTTAATACTCTCCTTTTCGTCTGTGCATCGGTCACAGTCACACTCTTGTGCAAGTAATTTCTTTACTCAAAACAAATATTTTCTTTCTTGATTGTTAAATGTTCTCCTAAAATGGTAAATATAAGTAGAGAATACTCCAAATATCTCTTGTAACAAGAAAAAGCGCACCGATGAGTTCCGCCACTCAACATGCGATATCAAAACGAAAATTATGTGAACTATGATTTTATATTAAATTATCTCTACCTATTTGCGGGCTAGGTACTGAAAATGTACAGATTAAACATTCCGCTCCGAAAAATAAAAACATTTTAAATATAATACACGAATATAGAATGAAATAACAACCAAAAGCGTAACGAAAACAACCAGTGTATATTCAAAAATACTGTGCCAGTACAGTCATTACTAAACCTTTATCTGCTCATATGGACAATATTTTACAAATAGTACATGCAAACGTCGCAAAGTGTGCCTCGTTTTTAGAGGAAAGCCGAAGCTGAAAAGAGCGGAAGTCAATCGTATCGATTTGTAGCGGAAGAAGTGTCTCTGGAATGCAAATCACTTGAAGCGCGACGCTTTCAGGGCGATTAGAATATCTTTTACTATTTATTCGTGATTTTAGTTTACATTAATGATTACAAAGAATGATAACATATATTGTGTTCGAAACATTGCTTACTGAAAGGCGCAATATCTACTTAAAATTTTTATACAATATAAAAGAATATTTTATCAAATAAAAACTAGCACCAATTAATAAACTAAACAATGCTCTAAGCGAGCATTAGTGTAGTACAGAACTTAGTTAAAAACGTTTATCGTGACTTTAACAAAGTGACTTTAACTTACAAAACTTTAACTTACAAAACGTGACTTTAACTTACAAAACTGTGGTGGACATTAAAATTCCTATTCTCCGCAACGAGGTCGGAGTATAAGGTCGGAGAATGTATATTAATATTTTAATTTATTTATTTTTGCATGATTCTTATAATATTAGATTTTTATATAACTGTTATAAAACTTTACTCACTTATACCAATAACCAAGCTAATAATATTTATAATCACAAAGAATCATATTACATAGAAACTTTTTTATTGATAACATAATATAATATAGAATGAGAGAAATACGCACTCAGTCAAAACGGTGTTAATTCCGAAGCGTGTTCATTTATTCAGACATATGAATGTAATCTTCAGCTTCAGTAATACGCTGTCGAACAAATACTGTTTACGGTACATTGTAGTGTAGATAGCGCGTTAGAGTCGTTTAATTAATGATGTGAAATAGTTCATATTTCGAATTTAATGTTATTAATTCTTCGCTCTGCTAACAAGGCGAAGCGTGGCGTTGAGCTTCGTCACTCAACACGCAATAACTCAAATTCGGTGGAAAATAGTGCCTTAACACTAGGTTCACTAGTTCCCTCTGCTCATCCTGCCGTATGCGGGAGACAGTGTGAAGCTGAGTGAGTGAGGAATTCACATATTTATATACATAGCATTGAGTTCCCTTATTTAACAAGTAATGTCTCGAAAATTAAGCGGGGGAAGTGGCAAAGAGTATTGTAGATGTTTCCCTCTGTCTACACTAATATGTGAGAAAAAACTCGAAGGTGGTGGTATATTTTCAACGTTTACATTTATTCACAAGTTGTTTTTAGAACACTTTATGATATAGTTTTTGTTAGTGAAGGCAAATTGTATCTCCAAATAAATGGATAATTGGAAAACATTTACATATAAATTGAACAATAAATTTAAATTCCGTCCTTTATTTTGTAATGATATATATAGAGATTTTGTTATACCATAAGATTATCAGTTATTACGTTACGTTACGTATTCTACCTGACTGTGGGCCAAGAAAATAAGGTACCTCTTCATATTTTGACAGCGAATTTGTCAATTCCACC
>DWMZ01001334.1:0-16804 GCA_018249855.1 Eueides tales michaeli
TCGTTTCTTAGTTTTATGGTTGCAATATTTGCTGTCGTATATTTAATATTCTGTTGCAAATCGTGGTGTTTAGTTCCGCCATTCAATAGTCAATGCCTCATAATCGACGGAAAGTAGGGAACGGAACAGAATGTCTTAACATAAGGTTCCCAAGTTTCCTCTGCCTGCCATGGCATGTGCAGCATACAGTGTGGAATTGAATTCTTTCTTGTGTTTTGGCGACCTTTACTTAACGAGGCCCAATGATATCTTAAATCTAGAATTAGGAACGATATGTCCTTTTTCCTAATCCTTTTTTTTAATTTTGTTAACCTCAAGAAGTTCTTATGTTTATTATGATTTGCATAATATCGTTACTCCCATGTATAATATATGTACAATGAGATATGTCACATTCGTAACTTGTCGCTATGCTTAACCTATCCAATAATAATTAGTAATGTAATTTTTGCGTAAGCCGAAATAAATGAATTGAGTATTAATAAACTAGTGATATTAAAATATCTTTGATTTTCGCGATTGTTACACATTTTAAATGAAACAATTTTAAACGGATTAACCGCGTATCTTTCATTTTAAATGTTTTTGGAAACCCAACGTTTCGGACATTTTAGTGTAGTCCGTGGTCACGGGTAGACTGAGATGGTATTCGTCTGTCAGTTGACATAATTAATTAATTATTATATCAAACTACCGCCAACGATTCCTTAATTGCCTCACGTACTGCCCTAGATTCTTGCAGAATTAGCTTACTGATCCTCTGGCGTAGTATGTTTGAGACTTTAAATTATGTCAACTGAAAGACGAATGCCACCTCAGTCTACCTGTGACTACGTACTACTGTGAAGTGTTTGAAACGTCGGGTTTCCAAAAATGCTTAAAATCCAATATACGCGATTTTCAGATTCACATATAATAGTGATAATATGTTCTATGAATAATTTTAATGTCTACACGATGTCGTGTATCGCATTGTACAATAATGTCTATTTGTTTATTTGAACTTTAGCTTCAAAGAAAATTCAATTCTATAAAACATTTTTATAATATGAAACTACTAAAAAATATACTACAGAGCTTATATAGAAATTGTTCATATCTATTTCGAAAAATAACAAAGTGCAGCTACAAGTAAGCGCATAACGGAATGAATCACCGTTCGCCCTCATTCTGCATCGATGGCGCGGACTTTCCCTGCCATAATACGACCGATATCAAATATTACACCTTTAAAGTTAAATCTTTATGCTTTTCTCTGTACCTATGGCAGAGTAGGTAGAGATAATTTACTTTTAGGACACTATTCTGCAATTTCTATCCGAATTCGAGGCGCCTTTGTCTATAGTGTGGAGATAAAAACAGTAATTCCCCTGAGTGGGTACCGAATTCACGATTATTGAGTATACACAACAAACGCTGGCCAACTAAGTGACTTTTATGTTATAATAGTTTTAACTTCTCGTGGGAAACTATTTTTTGTTTTTGAAGTTTCCAAGTTGTTAAGAACGAAGGATTTGTTGTGAAATAAATTTGTAACAGATATTTTGGGTAATTGGAAGAGCTATTGGTTGTTGGCTTAGAAAAGAACTTGATAGTCACGCAATACAAGTATTTTGAATTATTACAAGTGTTCATTATATTTTTGTTTGTATTTTAATGTTCATCATTCACTTTATTAATAAAAACAAAAGAGTTACTATACTCTCTATAATAAGATTAAAAACATATATATTTGTCCGTCTGCGAAAAGTGCAAATATATAGAATATGAATATGTGCATAAAGTTAAGCTTGTCAATTTTGTTCGACGCGTATTCAAATAACATGGTGTAAGAAATAAAGAAGTTGCTAAAGATATCTATAATATTACATGGCATCCTCAATTTCTCATATTAATAATCACATTCACCTTGAACTCACGTACTAATTGTATAAACAAACTTGCAAAACGTTTTCAAATTACGTAAATTCATAATTGTTTTCTTAATTTTTTACGATTTTTGATTATTTCTTCTTAATAATCGTTTCGTATTAACGACTTTCAATTTAATTGTTCTTTGTACAGTATTATTAATGACGCGTTTTGTTAAATATATATATATATATATATATATATATATGACTGTTACAGGTACATAGAACATATATTAATGTATATACGCATGTTCTATAAAATAACACAGCATTACCCTCGAGTTACACGACAAGGATTAGATAGGCTTACAATACTATTAATGTTTGACGCTGCACATAAATCAGGTTTCTGTAACAGGTGAGATCTTCCACTTGGAAATGAAACACGAATAAATCTTCTTAAGCTATTGCTTCCTGGTACTTTGTATATTGTTATTAAGGAGAACTAATTCTTACTGAGTAATTATTGGTATATAAGTGTATAAATAACTTATGTTATATACATTATTAGGATTGTCGCTAGACCTAGTCCAACATATGCGTGCGACTATAAGCGCGACAGGATGTGACTTCGATCACTACCCGAGGAAATAAAATAACATATTTAATTTTTAGTTACTTGGCTCTGACAATAAGACAAAGCGCGGCGTTGAGTTCAGTCAATCACCACTGAATACCTCAAATTTGGCGAGGTGAACTCTAGGTTCCCAAGTTATGTTATAATTGTACGTAAGTATATATCGAAATGCAATCTGTTGCGTGTTTTTAACTATGCCGCGCTTTGTTTAACAAGACTGACAGAAATATTGTAAATATACCGTTGCATGTAACATGCGTCTTAAGACATGAACTTATTTTTTTAATTTATTATGTCTATTTTACTATAATATAAATTATAATATTAATAAATGAAACAATTTAAATATAAATTTGAGGCCTGTTGTGGCGCAGCGGCACAAGCGTGTGACTGTAACCGACAGGTTCTGGGTTCAATCCCCAGTCGAGGAAATTAAATATTTTCAATTTAAATATTTAATGTTTCATTTCTTCGCTCTGGTAATAAGGCAAAGCGCGGCGTTGAGTTCCGTCCCTAACTCAAATTCGGTGGAAAATGGGAAACGGAGTGTCTTGACACTAGCCTAGAAAATATATATCATTAATAAAAATAAAGAAATATCCTCTACATTATCTACATTTTAACAATAAACAAACAGATTTTATAAGAGTATAAAGTTTCCGTGTTCAACTATAGAACACTTAAATAACTTTCCAGAACTTTATCTTGTCTACTTGAATTTCATTTAGTTAATAAAGTATTACAATTTAATGGACTGCCTTGCTTCTTGGAAAGCTTATTTAAATTTATTGAAGCTTCACATTCAGTTCATTTTATACTTACTTTAATCGAGTTACCTTTACGTGACAGTATAATCTGCGTGTAGCAAAAGTCGTTCAGTAGTTTATTAAATATTTTATAACAACATTATTCAATTCAGGCTCTATTCAACAGGTAATTTAATTAAAATAAAAATATTATCTGTACTCTATTCATACTTTTCCATTACTACTATTTTTAAACTGTGGAGACTTGATTGGACTTGATCTTACTTATGTATTATTTATGTTATTTGGATATATAATAAAAATATAAAAAAAATGTAGATGAAAAATAAAAATCAGGCAGTAAAATTACAGCAATTATTCGAAAGGGCAGCTAAATTATAATATACTTAAGCCGTTTTCCGAATTGTCAAAACAGTAATAACGACGTTTCAACTGCTAACGTGGTGTCCGATTTAGTGAGTGCGCCAACATCAGTCAGCTGTATTATTAATTCAGACCCCTTGTGAGTGTGCTTACGAAATTAACAAGTTAAACATAGCCGAAAAGAGCATTTTTTGATATAAACATGAGTGGAGTATGTAATATATATAGTGACATTGACGTGGAACGTCAAAATAATGTCAATACTCAGGATGCTAACACTCCGACCTGTAAGTACGGTAAGCATTAGTCAAATTACATGTGACGTCAAAGTCTCATGAATTTTACGGCACTATGTGGTTCGCTATGAACGCTGTTTTGACAATTCAGAAAGTTTATATATTTATTTTGTTAATTCAAATTGATGAATTTTACAAAATGAAATTCTCTAAAGAATAAGCCACATCAGTACCTACATAAAAGAAGTTAAAAAATAGTTACAAAGTCTAGAAAAAATTATATATAGGTAAAACCTGATTAATCAGATATATTGAATTAGATTTTATTACAATTACAAAAATCAAAGATCTTATTTATTATACGACATTATTATCTAAAACGGCTTAGTTCTTTCTGTTTTATATTTATGCAATTTACTATGTTGTAATCCAAGGTTTTAATAATTTACACGCTAAATCATAATTGAAATTACATTATATATATATAATTACTTACATGTGCTCCGCAAACAAATAATAAGCATATTAAAACGCGAGCATTATTTAGTGTAGTCAATAAATAAATAATTGAATAATAATCGGGCGAGGCCACCAGCGGATCGTTAGTAATTAAATAATTTACTTTACCTTTATTTATTTAAAAGAAATAAAGTATTCGATACAGGCATTTTGGATAAGAGTATATTATTCTGCCTATTGCGAATTGAGCCTACAATTACCGCGTTTATCCAAGCATTGCAATTCTGTTGCTAAATGAGAGAAAACAAAATTATTTATAAGTTTTTTAATAAGTAAAGCTAAAGCATATTAGTGATATAAATGTGTTAAGTAAGTAGCACATTAATTAATTTATCCATATATTAAACAACTAATCTAAGTACCATTATGTTGCGATAATTCTACATTTTCCGGGTACATTAACCGTAAATTGTTTATTGTAATGGAGCCTTAAACACGTTTAATGTCTACCGATATAGCCTGAAAACTATTATGTATTGATTAATTTATTTAAGTTATTGTTTTGCGACATTTTATTGTTATACAAAACGTATTGACGTCTGTTTATTTAATTTTTTTATACATAAAGAATAGACGAAGGCGTAGCTGTTTTTAAATTTCCACATTCAACCGATTTAAGTATTATTGAGTATATAAAATATCAGTAATATTTGAAATTTCCAAAATTGATACAATTAATTTTTACATACCAAACGGCAAAACCAAAGTACACTAGCCTATTTTTTGGTTGTGCGTATAGTCCCTTTTAGAAGTAGCAACCATATGTGCTGTGACGGCATCCATTACGATGCCAGATACATACTTGTTCTATTTTCAATGTAATCGTTAAATAATAATAATGCATCTCATATACTTACTCTATCATTGTGAATTCGTGTCACTTTTCGGTACTATAAAACGATATTTCCATACTATATAAATGCTTGAAATGTTCTGCACAAAATATATAAAGCAAAATATATGATATTTTCGCAATCCATAGTAATATTATTGGTTTAGTGGATCTTGCATGTGGCTTTGCTCGTATTATTCTTGCGATTACTAAATAAGATTGAAAGTTTATGTGTTACGTCAGGGAAATTGAACGTTCAAAATACTTCTTTCGTTCTTATCTTATTTGTTATTAAATAAATTTGAAAAAAAATGATAATAGAAATAGAAAATTATTTTAGATGATTTTCTATTTCTTAAGATATATTTATGTTAATGGGAAGACAGTGATTTGATATTAAATATTTGCATCTACATAATAAATACAGTATAACTATGTCTATGTGTCATGTCCTAGTACCACGATTTTTAAGGTGTTAATTGAATATAAGAAAACAATTTAAGTAAATAACTAAAATATATTAGCATTTATATTTATTAATTTTCTTACGGAACCCTATAGGTACAAGCTGTCCCGTGGGACGGTCGCGATTCGGGGATAACGGTCCGGGCGTTGACCGCAACAGCTCCAATTTTTATAATGACGGCCGTTTGTTTTCAGATAACTCTACAAGAACTTAATAACCTTCGTGGTATTAAGATCGGAGATCAAAACATAATTAAATGTAAATAAACGGGTAGCTCATTACTGACGCTGGAAGCAACGATAAATTTTAAAGGGAGATAGTAAATCACTCTTTTGCACATTTTTTAATAGAATTTCCATTAAAAACTTCGTGTAGCTAATAAGTTGGAAAATATTAAATAAATATTTACGCAATAGATATAATTATATTGTGGTATATAAAAAGGACGAAAGATGGGCTGAAAGACGATATTAGTTAGGCTTTCATATTTTAAATTAAACACATTGGTTATCAGTACGTGGTTTAAAGAGAACACTTACAAATAATTGTTAAGTATATCGGAGTAATAAAACAAACTGCGGCGTTGGATTACGCTAACCACTCTCTAATCTTAGACTTAAATCGCAATGTCTCTAAAATAGGTGAAATGAAAAGAAAGAATGCTATTAATTACTAAAACCTCTCTGTTTTTAAAAGCTGAATATTTATTTAATGATCAAGATCAAACATTATTTTAATAATTGTAAAAAAATATGAAAAGAAACTTATTTAGAATTAGATTAGAGATCTCTGGTAGAAATATAATAGGTATACTCACAATATACGTAATCACATACAATACAAATCGTTTGAAAGTCATGTCAAGTTCAGGCCAAGCTTCAAAGCGTGAAAAGAATTTTAAGTGACATTTAAAACTTGCGTATGAATTTATACAACCGTGTTTTATTGTCTTATATATCATATTACTGACATTATTTTCTTTATGTTATAGTACGTGTAAAGATTTAAACAAATTTAAGCCGAGACAATTTATTTTCTCAGTGGCTATATAAGAATAGAGATATATAGGATGTAGGTTATATATATATATATATATATATATATATATATATATATATATATATATATATATATATATATATATATATATATATATATGAGGAGGGGAGGGTGAGGGAGAGTCTTTTTATGTTTTACTGTAACTCTCGATTAACAAGCACCGAGCCGAAAAAAGATATTTTCAGACATAATATGTAAAATAAAATATAATTTTAAATGTGCAACAGGCAAAATGTATGTACGATCGATAATAAATTCGGGAGCCAACTTTGTGAAGGTGCATTAACCGGGTGGACCGTTTTTTCTTCTTTTTGGTTACGGAGCATACGTAATACTACCCTTACTTATGTATCCACTTATGCCCTTATACATATACTTATGTATATAAACAATCTGATATTGTTTATTTTTAAAATTTTCTCTGCTGTTCAATCTCGTTTTCGAGTTTGTATTTATTTGGACAAAATCGAAAGCTTTATTATAACTTATAACCAGTAAATAACAATCTTTCATCGCTAGTTTGCGATTTTGTCCAGACAACCATTAGGCTAGAAAATATAAAATTTATTTTGTAAATTATAGACACTTATTTAAAGTCATAAAATAATTTTATTATAATATAATTTATAGGGATATAAAAAGGCTACATTAAACAAAGAAATATATTTTTATTTATTTTTATAAAATAATTTATAGGGATATAAAAAGGCTAGATTAAACAAAGAAATATATTTTTAATACTAAATTCGATGATAAGCTTAAGTTGAGGCCTGTCGTGGCGCAGGGGCACAAACGTGTGACTGTAACGCGACAGGTTGAGGATTTGAAAAAAATATTAAATTTTCCATTTCCTCGAGTGGGATCAAAAAATGAAATTAAAAATTAAATATTTTCAATTTAAATATTGTGGTTTCGTTTGAGGCCTGTCGTGGCGCACCGGCAGAAGCGTGTGATTGTAACCGACAGGTTGTGGGTTCGATCCCCAGTCGAGGAAATGAGATATTTCATATTTTCAATTTTAATATTTAATAATTATTTCGTCGCTCTGGTAATAAGGCAAAAGCGCGGCGTTGAGTTCCGTCACTCAACAAGCAATGCCTCAAATTTGGCGGAAAGTGGGAAGCGGAAGTAGAACGGAGCGTCTTTACACTAGGTTCCCAAGTTCCCTCTGCCTACCCTGCCATGTGCGGGATACAGCGTGAAGCCAAAAAAAAATGTTATCGTTTTATCGCACTGATGTGCCTCACTGGCACAAAATTGAGGATTTAATCAACACGCAACGCGGTTAATTTGGAGGAAAGTGGGCAACGGAACGGAGTGTCTTAATACTAGGTTCCCAAGTTACCTCTGCCTACCCTGCCATGTGCAGGATATAGCGTAAAGTAAAAAGAAAAACCAAAAAGTGATAGTATAGTCAAAACTATAGACGATGATCGTATTGCTATAACTAAATTAAAGTTTTATGGAAATAAGTATAAATCTTCTTGTTATTATAAACATAATAACTATGTAAAATAGTCATATTTATTATAAGTAGTTGATATTATGACATTTTAAAAATGATTAAGTTGCACTTATCTTGTTTTGTTGACTATGATCGACAGTGGATCTACGGTATGGAGATTATAAAAACAAATTTTTCTCAGTAACTTTTAAAAGCTTTAGCTCTTTAGCTATACATATAAATACTAAAGAAACATACAAAATATATATTTCAACGTTTATTAAAAATATTGAAATTTTTTGAGTTTATAAATATTTATTTAGATTTAGAATTTAAAAATGTATAAAAATTTTGAACGAAGTAGAATTTATACGTTTTTAAATTTAGTATTTCCCAAGTCCTTAGTGTGGAATAACACTTTAAAAATAGTAAAAATATTCATTTAGTTTTTAGTTACAATAATAAAAAAAATAAACTTATGGTCTAGTACTTACTACGTACGTCACTCAATGTTCAGAGGTATGCGGACGGACATACAAATAATTTATATATATAGAATTTTCATTATATAACGAACTTAAAAGGGCAACAGCCTAAAGTACCATGGAGTACCTTCCGTAATATTTCGGGAGCTAACGGTGGGAAGGAGCATCGACCGAGCATTCCGACTTGCTTTGAGTTTATTGCGTGACGTGCCGTCCCGAATTTTCTTAACGAAATGTGATCCAGTAAGTTGTTTTCTATTCACTGCTTATATTTATTATTATTTCATATACACTTATTATTAAAGTTTGGTAACTAAGTAAAGATTTTCTTTAGTGTTGTTCTTTTAATATATTTTTGTGAATCTACACACTCATACTCTTTAGTGCTTCAATATTCAAATTTTGTTAATTCGTTTGTAATTTTTAAAAAACATGAAATGAAGGAACATTGAAAAAATATTTATAATTATAAATTATAAGTATTTTTTCGTCTTTTATACAATATACGTGGCATCGCCCGCTAAAATGTTATATTGTATTCTAATTATACACAATGCTTATATTAATTGTAGCATATGTATTACTCTGGTGTTAGCTTATACATCACTGTAAAGCTGCATCTAAATCAGTTTAACAGTTTTTTCGTGAAAGTGAAACAAAAATTAAATCTCACAAACTTTCGCATTTATAATGTTAGTAGGATTTTTAAGATGAACTTTTTTTATACGTTTCCGTTATGCTAAGATATATGGTGACGTATTTCAAACGTTGAAACATTTAATATGAACACGTGATATTATATATTGATGCTGTTAGGAATATTTAAAGTGTTTTAAATTTTGTTATAAAAGTATTAGCCGTCTCAAGTTTTTATGTCTGCACAAAGAAAAGCTAAAGTTTTTGCTTTACGTATCTACTTGTATAAATGTATGCAGAGGTAGACTAAAGGAAAGTTTAATTATGAAATGTAAAAATATCAATGAAACATTTTAAACAGATTACAGAGGTACGCTCTCAAATATTACTAACTACTGAAAAGTGTAGAAAAGGTCGAGTTTCGTAAAAACTAGATAACACTAAGTAGGTACTATAAATAATTAAATATGGTTTTTTTTAGCTTAATGCTGTATACCGCGCATAGCAGGGTAGGAAAAGGTAACCTGGGAACCTAGTGATAAGACTCAGTCCTCTATTAAGAAACTACTGTCCACTTTCCTA
The DNA here is from genome assembly GCA_018249855.1 of Eueides tales michaeli. Taxonomy (NCBI): domain Eukaryota; kingdom Metazoa; phylum Arthropoda; class Insecta; order Lepidoptera; family Nymphalidae; genus Eueides; species Eueides tales. Next base: position 9,880 of record DWMZ01001334.1, read on the forward strand.
ATTCTTTCCACCTAATTTATAAGTGCGTGTTGTAGGGAGCACCTAAGCGAGTAAATAGAGAATATTAAACATTTTATTTCCCAGGGCGGGAATCGAACCCACAGGTTAACGTTACGTTTTCAGTCGTATGCTTTTGCTTCTGTAACACGAAGACTACTATACCAAAAATCCGGTTTAAACAGTTTTCTTTAAAATTAAGTACATAGTACATTTTGTCTATAATCAAAAAGATTGAAGGTGTGTAAAGAGTATTTTTTTTATAATTTAATATGAATCAGACGTAAAATCGCGAAAGTTTTGAGGCTTATAAAAGTTTCGCATCAATTTCGTGAATCAAATGCACTTAATTTGCCACTAGGTACGCCGAAACGTACCTAAGCATATTCGAATTTATCGATTTAAGCATCTTTTCTTGCAGAAAGCAGAATTGAAGTATCTTCATGTATATATTCTTCTACTTACATATATTATATATAACATTTAACTTAAATTTGGAGGCTTTTAAAATTTTGTATAGACAAATATATCTTAGACAAATATTATTTATTATACGTATTTTTAGTCAATTTCAAAAAAGAATTGATATAAATAGAAAAAGAAATATATACAACCATAGTAAAGAAATTGTATAGTACAGTTGTTCATGATTTTGGACGGATTCCAAGTCGCGCGGGTTCAATTCTCCGTATGTTCAAATATTTTTTTTAATGAGGCCTTTTTCTTACTTAAATTATTGTCTTGGGATGCTTGAAAGAAACAGTAGTTGTGGATTCCATTTATACATATATTTTTAATATCCTCAATGTCCTTAGACAAAGTGCGAATTCACCACTAAGTGTGAAATGCACCTACATAAATGAATGATTAGTAAAGAATAGAATAATCCTAAAATATTAAAATATTAATATTATACAAAGAATTTTTAAACGATAATTTTAAGCTGTTATCTTTGGGTAGAAATATAAGAACATAAATAAGTTCCAACAATCATATAAGAATTTTAATGTGGCTTGATGAAAACGTAACGTGGCTTACTGGTCAGAGCGCTTGGTCGGATTTTTGATTGGACCGGGTTCAAATCCTGCTTCGTTTATTTTTTAAATTTGTTTTATATAAATATTTTTCTTTTTCTAAGTGTGGATTATCACTTTAAAAGCATTTGAAACACTCTATACTAAGCAAAAATCTTTTACGATGTAAGCGATGAATGAAGATGATGAATATTGCAAAACGTGTTTCCACTTGTGACTCTACATACATACATATTTTGTAATAAGTACTTAAACATTTTAAAGCTCTCAACAAGGCACGTCATAAGTTTATATTGAAAATATTGAACCTCAGCTCAAATGTATTAATGTTAACAAAATAGTTTAATGTCAGAACTTAAATAAGCAAGTAGATACAAAATCGTGTGACCTTCAAATCTGCACATTCTAAACTTTCACTCGCCTTTCACGTTACAGTAAAAGTGATAAATTTTGACAATGGTAATTTCTGAATACCAATTTCGCTTTCGTTTTATGACTAATAAGTACACCTACGAGTACGTCGTGGCAAAATAGTATTGAGGTTCCAATCTCGACGTGATTACGTACATTTTTTGAATACATTTTGTTTTATATTTATAAATTACAAATAATATGCTGAACATTATTAAAAACCAGTCAAGTACAGGATTGTAGATGAACGGGAACTACAACTTATAAAAGTTTATAAATACAATTTTGCAGGTGTACACACAATTAAAATGAAATTAATTACTAAATTTAAAAACGTATAAAAATTTAAACGAAGCAGAATTTGAACCTGCGCCTCTTGGAATCCGTCAATTCAAGAGGCGCGTGTTCAAATCCTGCTTCGATAAAATTTTTATACGTTTTTAAATTTAGTATTTTTCTTTCCTAAGTGTGGAATAACACTTTAAAAATAGTAAAAATATGAAATTAATAAATAATTTATAAATTTTCTGATACTAGTAACAGTTTTAGATGAATCTACTCGTGACCACAAACGTAAGATTTCCAAAAATATGTAGGTAACACTCAATATACGGGTTCTATATTAATTTAATGGATACATTGATATTTTTTTCAAACAAATACATATTTGATAACAAAAATAGGGAACATCATAATAAGATATAGGATCTCATAAAGCAAAAGGTCACGTGCCTTTAGATCCTAACATTTATCTTAAAATATTATATGTTTGTAAGTCGTTCATATGTAAATACAAATAAAAGCCGATCGAAGCCTCTATCAATATTTATAATGGACAATGGACATTCCAAATACGTGCAAATATTGTCATAGTGATTACATATTTTGTGTCTAGGCTTCGAGAATTAAAAGAGAACAAAACTGATGAAAAAATATGAAGCTTAACAAATATTTATATATGTATATATTGTTTATATTGTCTATTTCTTATCTTAACATATTTCATCCATGAACACGTTAAGGGACTCTGATTTTTATTATATAGGTTGTGTGTTATAGGTTTGTGAGATCGTCGTACCGCTGTGAGAATGTATCTGATTTAGTCTTGATACCCCACCTCTGGTAGTCTCATAGACATGTGTGTGTGTATCTAAAAAGACACTAGCAGACAACGGATGTCATACAATAAGTAAATTCCTTCTGCCTACCCTGCTTTGCGGGAATAAGAATATAGCTACCCTGGTTTTGTACTCTAACTTTGATATTATCATCAAATAATCATATTATTAATATATAGATAATATTCTTTTACTCTACGTTACAACATATAGACAGTAAGTGCATACGTGCGTATGCTTTAATGTTATGGGGTTCAGTTTAGTGTTACGTGGCAAACATATGTTTATAAAGTAAACCAAGCATATATAGGATTTGATTACTGATAATAAATTGTAGAATGTTCCTAACACAGGGGTTTCCTTAACTGTGTTTGCGTAATGCTTGAGGCAGTCATGTTGTTACATAAGAATGATGGGCGACTCACGAAGCGGGTCAATAGATTATGGTTTAAGATCATGTTGAAATTCAAAGTAAGAAACGTTTCAAGTTTTCTAACTGGCCTAATTGTTCATGGTGGCTTGATGTTGTACGTAAAGGTTAACCAAATTACGAAAATCTATGTTTGAATTTATCGAAAGTGTATAGGCATAACGAGATTTCGGACCAATAAAAATAAGGAACTGCATATTTGATTAACAATAAAATTTATTATTGGTTTAGATAAACAAAATGGCGACATCCGTCCTTCAGCCAGAAGAATGCAGACGAGAACATGAGCCCTTACCCGACACACCGAGACTAACAGAAGATAAAAGAATTGCCATTTTGGAATCTAAGGAACGGGAAACTGGTGAACTTCCAGCGGAGCTACGGGAGAGAGCCAGGTTGGATATTAGAGAGGAACCGGCCATACGTGATCATGCGCTTGCGCAGATGCGGCACTTTATTGACAAACATCCCGCTATCAAGAAATGCAGGACCGGTAAGTGACCAAGTTGTAGTTTCAAGATTTTTTTGTAAGCAATTAAGATTTTTGTTGTTGTTGAGTCATAATCGTCTGTTGCAATTTGTTTCTTATGTTATTTTACGCTGTATTTTATAAAACTGTCATTTTAATTCATTTTCATAGCTATAAATCTGACATTTTAATTACTTTTCTATAAAAATAAACATGAATAATTGAATATTAGGTAATATATAATTTTTTAATTTTTTTTAGGTTCCTAAATATTTTTCCTATTACTCAAAAAAATATAATAAATTAAACATGTATTATAATTAACAGATGCACCATTTCTACTGCGTTTCCTCCGCACAAAGAAATACTCCATACCTCAAGCGTGCTCTATGCTGGAGAGATATCTGACGATACGGCAAATGTATCCCCATTGGTTCCAAAAACTTGACCCCCTCGATCCTAAAATAGCTGCAGTTATTGACGCAGGATATCTATTGCCACTATCTAAGAGGGACGCTGAAGGACGGAGAGTCGTTTTATCTTGTATGGGTACGTTCGTTGTTTATTTATTGAATACCTAATATTTGTTGTGAAATTTTGTTTTATTAAGTAATGTGATTTACATTGACATATATATATTTTTTTCAGCTTCACGCTGTATCCCGCACAAGGCAGGGTAGGCAGAGGGAACCCGGGAACGTAGTGTCAAGACACTCTCCCACTCGTTCCACTTCCGTTAACCACTTTACCCCGAATTTGAGGCATTGCGTGTTGAGTGGTGGGACTCAACGCCGCGTTTTGCCTTATTACCAGAGAGAAGAAATGAAAACATTAAATATTTAAACTGAAAATATTAAATATTTCATTTCCTCGACTGGGGATCGAAACTAGAACCTGTCGTTTAAAGGCAACGCTTGTGCCGCTGCGCCACGACAGGCCTCAACATATAATAATGGTAATAAGTACAAACACGTTATATTTCACAAATATAGTTGGATAAACAGTGAAATACTATATGTGCCAATGTAAAAATGTATGCTTATATAATTTTCGGTACTTTTTAAACAATATTTCAGGCCGTTTCGACCCACATGTTTTTGATAGCTGCGTAATGGCCCGCGTACATTCAATGATAGTAGAGCTGCTGCTGGACGAGCCTCGTTCCCAATTACTAGGATACACTCATGTGAACGATGAGGCCGGTATGCAAATGCCACATGTCAGTCTGTGGTCGCTCACTGATGTACGAGTTATGTTGAATTGTATACAGGTAAAGTATATTTTTATATTTTGAAAATGAAGAACGTGCGTTGGTTTGGGCACGTTAATCTAATGAGTGATGAAAGAATGGCAAAACATATATGAAGGAAAAATGAGTGGTAAGAGAGCAAGGGAGAGACCTCGGTTTACTTTAAAAAATACAGTATCTGCAATACCTTCCTCCATAAGGTCACGTAAAAAGTATGAGGATCCGCTAGAGGGTAGGTTTGAATAGGTTGATGACAGTGGACCGGGCGAAAGAGGTATGAAAAGACCCTACCCTACACAGTGTATACTATATGACGTGAAACTAAGTAAGTAAGTATGTTTTTATATATACCTATTAGAAAATAATACTCGTAGTGCGATTTAGACGAATCTGGCTTTGTTCGCTATGTATGTAAGTTCCTTCACAATGGAGAATTTAAGGACAAATTAGTTAAGAAATGAGCGGAAAATAGATAACTAGGTAAGCGGCAAGCAACATCATAGGTCTGGTGGTAAGCGTATGACGACACTCCACAAGTTGTTAAAAGTAAAGTAATTGATACAAATAAGGCAAACCTGATTTCAAACACTTGTGTCGTAATAAATATTTGAAAAAGTTCATAAATGAAGGCGAGGTGTTACACGCGGCCGTGGGCGACGGTGATCACTCACCATCAGAGGACCTGTACGCTCGTTTGCCTTATCTGTTCCATAAAAAAAAGAAGAAAAAAAAGAGCTGTTCGTCTTTGGTTTATTTTATACATTAAAAGAGATAATATTTTTTATTAAAATAGTCCTTAAATTAAGTTTATCTGGAACATCAGCCTTCGGTATTTTTAAAACATGGTCACTTGACAAATTTATCATAACTAAATTATAAAAACGATTTAATTACAATATTGTTTTTACGACAGGTTTTGGGAACGGCTCCCACTTGATGATATGAACTACTTCAGATTTTTTATTCCCTCGTGACCAGAGCCGTCACCAGTACCGTCGTTGGCCACTTCGCCACTTGTAAAATGTTAACCGCTTAGATAATAATATAAGTAGAGTTTTCAGCACTATACGCCATAAATATAGGTCTTATTGATAGAGTGTATCTCATTTTAAATAAAAGACACAATCAACACATTGTTACACTTATTAGTGTACTTTATATAATTGTAAAGTTTTTCTTACCAAATACATTTTCCAATTAGATAGAAAAAACCCCTTTTAGCAAAAGTTCATTGCCATTATTTCTAAGAAGTTACGTCGCGAGAGTCAAACCCACACCTGTCACTGTTTTTATGGTAGTGAAATATTTTTCCATATCATTATTTATATAGTTATCGTATTGCAGAATTCCACACCCATGCGTCACAAGCGCACTCACTTTGTCAACATACCGCATTATGGCGTCAAGTTCTTCGAGTTCGCGGTGTCGCTGCTCAGCGATAAACTTAAGGATCGTGTTATGGTAAGACATTGCTAACAAATTTTGAAATGTATACGAGCACTTAATATTTGTTTTATATTTTCATTGGTATATATTTATTGAATTTATGAAGAAAAAATATATATTAAGTTACAGTTTATTTATCCGACGGTCACCAAAAGGCGCGGCTTCTAATCCCGCTACGTTATTTTTTTATACGTTTACTAAATAAATATTTTTTGTCTTAAGCGTGGATTGACAAAATTAAGCGTGGTGTACAGTACTTTTTTCATTTTTGACCATGTGAAATGATTTTCCTTACATCTCCACTTTATAATAAAGTCTACCTAAAGTCGGCAATTCAAAATCTAAATGTTACTTGTAGTCAAAATTGCTTTGTTTTTGTTGCCAGATTTACTTTAATACTATCATCTATTTATATTTATAAAAGCCGTTTTGGATTTTATGTAGAAAAATGTTAAATAAATAAAAAATATTTATTTAATAATTATCAATTAATATATTCAAACTTTAAATGTTCATTTCAGTTTCATCGTACATCGGATGAGTTGACAAAATATGTAGACCCCGCAATATTGCCTAAAGAATATGGCGGTACCGTTCCACTAAAGGACATGATTGATGAATTGAAACGTAAGCTACTGAAGCACAGAGAAGATTTACTCGCTCTGGACGATATGTGCATTGATTTATACGCTCTTGAGAAAAATGATCTTACTCAAAATATTCATTCAACTGCGGGATCGTTCAGGAAATTGGAATTAGACTAGAATATTA
>DWMZ01001335.1:0-16804 GCA_018249855.1 Eueides tales michaeli
GGAAAAAAAATCCATTACAAACTTATAAGATGAGTGCATACGTCTGCAAACTTTGCCAACTTTTGAAACTTTTACTTCTCATTTACGAAACGAAATCCTCGTTAGTCGAATCCAAATCACACTCGGCCAATTTTTTCCCCAATTGAATTGAGGAAATCAATAAATCAATAAAATATTTTCGCCTTATCGGCCGAGACGGCATCGAAAATACTCATCGAAAAGGTATTTCGACTTCAAATTGGCTTTGACTGTCGGAACAATAACGCTACGTTTTACAAAAGAACTTTTTTTTAAATTTCACCTATACTTATAATAACCGATCACTGTCTATACATATATTTATTAAAAATATCTTATAAGACGTTTATAAATATAATTATACCCAAAATAGTGACATTTTAAATTTTTTATCTGTTTGTATGCGTTTGCAGTCTCTAATCTCGAAAACGGCTACCCAAATTTAAATGCAGTTTCAAATATTTACTTGTTTATTTAAAGGACTTAAAAGATAAAAATGTTAAATTCGTCAAAATTGCCACAAAAATTTTATTCATTTGGCTAAAATTTTTGTTTTCAATATATATAGATATTGTATTTAAAGTTATAAGAACAAGAAAGTAATTGAGATTAGAAAATTCAAACGAGGAAGCCGCGGGTGGGTCGTTATTTCTTAATAAAGTTGCACTTTTGCAGTACTCGCAGTTTAATATAAAAACCTTTTCAATGTTCCTTAACGCCCAATAATAATTTAATAATATCGAGCTTACTTAAGTATCATATTAATTAATATAATCATTGAAGTAATCTTTACTAGCTGTATATTTTTTTTTAGCTTCACACTGTATCTCGTACAGGTCGGATAGGCAGAAGGAACTTGGGGGCCCGAGTGTTAGGTTCTGCCAAATTTAAAGCGCAATGCTTTGCTGGATAGCGGAACTCAACGCTGCACTTTGCCTTATTACCAAAACGATGGAAAATAAAAAATATTAAATATTTCATTTCCTTAAGTGGGGATCGAACGCAACCTGTCGCGTTTACAATCACACGTTTGTGACCCTGGGCCACTTTATTATATAATTATTTATTATATGTAAAAAACAATGCTTGTATACAAATCACTTATACCATCAATATTGAAAGAAAATCTTAACAATTCCATTATAAGAATAAATAAATAAACAGGAAATCATTTTGTTAAAGGACACGTTTTAGTGAATAAATGCCCTTAAAGGAACAAACTTGAACAAGTATCTGTCAAGCTCAAGTTAACAAAAAGACACTAATAATGCTCATCGTATTTTCCTATACAAGTAAAATTTTAACGAACAAAACAAATCATGTACATGATAAAAAGACAGTAACAGTGCTCATCGTATTTTCTCATACAAGTAAAATTTTAAGGAACAATAAAATTTTAAAAATATCATTTTTGTTTTCGGAATTTAAGCTTTAAAGAAGTTTTAAAGAACTAACTATATATTTACTTCAAACAGTCAAAAGGCAGTCACAAGCAAATTTTCTATCGCTTAATAGAAATTCGATTGCCGCTGCACCACGACAGCCTTTCGTGGTGCAGCGGCACAAGGATTCGATTCCCAGTTTTCAGTTTAAATATTTCATTCATTTCTTCGCTCTGGTATAAGCGTGGCTTTGAGTTCCGCCTCAAATTCAGCGGCAAGCGGGGAATGGAAGTGGAACGGAGTGTCTTGACACTAGGTTCCCGGGTTCCCTCTGCCTGCCCTGCCTTGTGTAGGGTACAGCGTGAAGCTAATAGAAACTCTTCTTCCTATTAAATGAACTTGAAGCTACGGAAAAATTAAAATTTTCAAAAATCTTCGGAACAAAATCAATAACAACACGAAATGTAGAAGATAATTTTTCGATTTTTGTTCTAATACAAGGAAAACCTTGTCTAAACAAGATAAAATTATACATATTTTATTTCTAAATCAAACACATTCGTATATAAATTAATTAAGTACACATAAGCTTGCCCTAAATATTATTACAGAAACATAAACAATTTTATTTTTTCTTATTAAATTAATATTACAGTTTCTTAGTTCAATATATCAATATAGGGCATTGAAATATATAACGCTTATTAGAAGTGGTCTCCATGGGCTGCAATACAGTCTTTCTAGCTTAGTCCAGTTATCAAAGGCATTCACTCTTTATGAGAAATTTCTTCATGCCAATCGAGTGGATTATCTAAAGAAATCCAAATATACTTTTAGAGCTTCTTCTATGCTACCCCGGAAAATTCGATTTAAATATTATAGGCTTCATGTTATAAAAGTAACAATTTCTAACACTTTCTTCTGTACCCCTTAATATATTTTGAATTACTTATGGTCACAACGATAAAAGTTTCTAACCACTACAAAAAAGACAAAAAATTATGGGGAAACAGCTACGATTTGTAGCCGCTTCGCCATTATATTCCTCCTACTCTCTTGTATAGCTAACATGGCACCAAATTATCACTGCAGTTATATAAGGCCTCTGTTGACTACTTAGAAGCTTCTAATTGCTTTCAACATAAACACGGTCAATTTCGTTTGTTAAAATATCGCTCAATTATTAAGCTCCTTCTCGAGAGTCTTTTAAACATCAGCTTAAAGCGTTATTTTTACTAAAACCATAATAATAACTGTATATACTCGTATATATGTAAGTATATAATTCTATGTAATCAAGCGCTTATATATGTGTAGTTTGTGAATATATGTGTATATGTATGCTTCTATGTACGTATATCTATTTTATTTAAAAATTACTCTTGTTGTTGCACGCCTACACATTTATTTCCCACATGACAAGGTTGGCTGGTAGAGAATGCTTTTTAGCGTTAAGCCCGCCTTTTGTGCCTTTATATATTTTTATTGTGTGCAATAAAGAATTTAAAATAAAAATAAAATAAAATAAAATTTTCTTTTCAGTAACCATTTTTTTCTGTGTAAGCCAGGACTCATTTCGAGATCTAGGCCACACACAAGGCATCACCCATGCGGGATCTAGCCAACACACCAGGCATCACCCATATGGATCTAGCCAACACACAAGCCATCACCTATACGGGATCTAGCCAACACAGAAGGCATCACCCATCCTGGGATCTAACCAACACACAAGGCGTCACCCATCCTGGGATCTAGCCAACAAGACCAGGATTAAGGATACGCATGGTGACCAGCCAGCGTTTACGGAAGGATATTGGATAGGAAAAAATAAACGCACAAACTCACCGTGCCGTGTGATCCCGGCTTAGAATAGGATCACCCTGGTACTGATGGTGTCGTAAGAGGCGACTAAAGTACGAGTGGAAGAGTCACGTTGTCAGCAATGGCAACACGCATGGGCAGACACGACCGGATTGTTACCACCCCCGGCATTTAAAACCGGCGTTAAGTAGTGACCTTGGTCACTGCGTTTCGCATTGGGTAATGCCGGGCCCCGGTGCCACATGGGCTACATGGGGCCGTGGGCGACGGTGATCACTTACCATCAGGTGACCCGTACGCTCGTTTGCCGTGTCTTTTCCATAAAAAAAAAAAGAAACGGCTAACCAGTATTAAATGCAGTTCTCACTATTATATTTCATTTTTGTTTACCAATATACAAGTAATGTCAATGAAAATTAAATAATGTAATTCAAGCGGGCGAAGCCGCGGGCGGGTCTCTAGTTTAATAATATATATTATCACTTCTTCTGTGATTAATTTGAATATTTTTTGCATAACTCCATCTAATTGAAATGCAAGTTCAAGATTTCGTCACAAGCAATTATACACTTTCTTTACTTAATTTAAATTCAAAAGTCACTTGTACTCAACCTTATCGTACTTTTTTATATAATTTTATATATTTATATTATATAATTAAGTTTAATTAAATAAAATTATATACATAAGTAAAACGCGGCGTTAAGTTACGCCCGTTCTCACGTAATTAATCTTACCATTGGACGTATAACAGATATCGTTTTTTTTTCTATGTTCTCACTGTCCAACTGTTCCTTATACAGAAAGAAGCGTAAAACTTTTTTACGATTTAATATTAATGATAATAGTATGTTTAGAAAAATACGGCAAGTTTATTATAAAAACGTACAAAAAATAGAGAGCACAAAAAAACACGATATGCATCTAAGTACTTGGATGCTTTACAAAGGGCACAGGTTTCAGTTCTGCTGTATAAGCTTATAGTTTTTAATTACTAATATTATTTTTCTTTTTTTTTCTTCTGCGTCACGCTGTATACCGCACATGGTAGATGGATCTTGAAAACCTAGTGTTAAGACACTCTGACCAACTTCCGTTTCCTACTTTCTGCCGAAATTGAAGCATTACGTGTTGAGTGGGGGAACACAACGCCGCGCACTTTGCCTTGTTACCAGAGCGAAGAAATGAAAACATTAAATATTTAATTTGAAAATATTGAATATTTCATCTACTTGAGTGGCGATCCCACAACCTATAACCTTGTGCGGCTGCGCCACGACAAGCCTCAACTAATCTATCATATATATACATATACATAAGAGGTCTAACATGGCGACTCAGCTGTATTAAATGTGTCAATGAAGTTTATTTACGCTACTTGAAAGTATTCATACGTCTTTAGTTACATTGAAATTATATGTGTAGATATATCTTATTATAATATTCGTACATATGTGTAGAAGAATGTGTAGTGGGGACGGAACGTATCTTAACACTAGGTTCCCAAGTTCTTTCTGGCTACCCTGCCATGTGCCGGTTACAGTGTGAAATTGATAAAAAATAACAATATTGTAGCACAGCGGCACATTGTCTGACTGTAAATGCAATAGTACTGGGGTTCGAAGGAGGTTATGAATTTAATGTCGCCAAAGTCTCGATAAATGTGAGTTACTTAAGTTTTTTTTTACTGAAAACTACGAATTGTAAGATAATACAGTTCTTACGTTTCTGATTAACCAACGGAAAACGCGCAGACACAAGTACATGAGTTAGAAAGTAAAAATTTGGCAAATAGGTAAATCAGAGGATGTAGGTTACATCTTGTGGTAGGATTTCTCGAAATTTTTAGGGCAAAATTTGCTAAAACAGCAAATTAAATTTTATAATTTGAATCACGAATAAAATCGAATCTGCTTCATGCTGTATAACATCTACGATAGGATAGGCACAGGGAACCAAGAAACCTAGTGTTAAGACACTACTTTTCTTTCCCACTTTCCGCCGAATTAGAAGCATTGCGTGTTGACAGGCGAAACTCAACGCTCGCTTTGCATTGTTACCAGAGCGAAGAAATGAAAATAATAAATATTTAATTTCCTCAAGTAGGGCACAAATCTACATGTTGTCGCGCTTACTGTCACACGTTTCTGCCCCTGCGCCATGGCAGGTCTCAAATCAAACAAATATAAAGTTGACAAATGACAATTAGTCAAAATAAAGAATACTGTTGTGTCTTATGTATATTTATTACTTAAGTAAATAATTAAGTCTTAAGACATAAAACAATTTTCTTTCAAAAACAAGCCAATGTAAATCTATTTATATAATGAAATTAGAAAGACACTAGAGAAAAATTATAATAAGAGGCATTTATAGATGTGATAAAAACTAAAACGATGATTTCTTTAATTTTCGACTATTTGTAAATTGGTCTACATGTCGGTGCGTGTGACATGTTAAATGCAGTTTTCACTATTGTTTTTTTGGTAAACTTAAATCTTTAAATATTATAAAATATTTTGTTGAACAAAATTGTTATTAAATAAATATTTTACTGAATTCGCGTGTATATTTTAATTTTCAATGCGTCTATTTAATGATAGCATTATCTGTGCTATATATGGATTAGTAAATAAAAAGACGTTTAGTTACAAATATTATTTTGTATCACATGTTATTCTCTCGCTACAATCACCACAAATAATTATATAAGAAACGCTAAATGTACCACAGTATGTATTTGTTTCACATAGCGTATTATCGCATTGTATCTTTAACCTCCACGTAATCGGCGCTATTTACGAGAGAAAACTCGGTAATTTGGCCGTCGCGTCGCAAACAATTTTGATTGCCACGCTTCTAGAATCGAAAGCGGTTAAATTTCGCCGACCACAATCAGGTTGGAAGGAAAGTGACCTAACTTAACAATGCGTTAAACTTTTCATACAAATTTGATAGCTATGGTCTTCGAATTAAAAAGTAGTTAATTTTACTGGACACCATAGAGTTGGTAGAAAAGTGACTTAATTTGAAGACTAGTTATTTGTATCTGTAGAATCCTGTTGAGATTGTCGTGGGGCACAAGCATGTGACTCTGAAGGACAGGTTGTGGGTTCAATACCCACTCGAAGAAGTTATATAAATATTTAATATTTTCAAATTAATTGTCTAATATTTTCATTTTTTTGCTCTGGTAACAAAGCAAAGCGCGGCGTTGAGTTCCGCCATTCAACACGCAATGCCTCAAATTCGGAAAAAAGTGGGGAACGGAACGGAGTGCCTTAACACTAGGCTGGGCTTAGTTCGAGTGTAAAGCTGAGAAAAAAGAATCTGTAGAATCATCTTTATATCTATAGATAAGGAAGTAAATGCCTTTTTAATGCACTATGCATTTGGAAAGTACTCGAGTGATATAAAATATTATCATTTTTCATCTTTGGTTTTATATAAAACGTTTCCCTTTGCGTTTTATTTCGATCATCTAAACGTATATATGTATAAAATAAATTTCATTTTAGTTTTGTTTCATGATACTATGAGTTGGAAATTTACGTCTGTCTAACCCAAAAAATAAATAAAAGAGGTATTTGAAGTTGAAATATATGAGATAGGCCATTTTTGCATAAAAACCTGCAATTGATATAATTTCTTTTAGCGACGAACAATAGACTTATGCATATTTAAATAGCATTATGTATGTATGTTGTATGATAATTCACTTTCGAATTGCACTATGGCTATGGTATGTAAATAGATACGGCTCTTAAAATGTATGGGCCGCAAAGGGAAATTTTAAAAAGCCATGTCGTTGTTATGCCATGTTGATATTTAAATGAGGTAGATATTAAATCATAATACTTTTTGTATTATGATTTTTTTTTTAAATATTTGATTTGATTTGATTTGGGAACAGGGTATATTAACACAAGGTTCCAAAGCTCTTTCCACCTACCTTGCCGTGTGTAAAGTACAGCTTAAAGCTAAAAAAAATAATAATATAGTATGAAAATAAACAATAAGGCAAATTTTAAAAATGAACTCGTTATGTGATTTTGATATATTATGTAGAAATTATTATTTTTTTATTTAAAACTGTTATTTATCATAATAGTTATATAAAATATCGCTATTATTTTTATTTTCGCTGTCATAGTAGCAGTTTTTCATAATGTAAATAATTTTGATTACTCTCGTACAAGATAGCGTAGATTATTCATTTTTTGGGTTTATGATTAGAATTACTATGTTAAGCTTGTCGTGGCGCAGGAGCACACAGCGTTGTAGGATCGTTCCTACTTGTGTAAATTAAATATTAGATATTTTCATTTTCATAACGTACGTGTCTTAACACTAAGTTCCCAAGCACTCTCTCCGTCTACCCTACTGTGCTGTGTGTGCGTGGACCTATCCACTCGAAGAAATGAAATATTGAATATTTTCATTTCTTAGCTCAGGTAACAAGGCACGGCGCGGCGTTCATTGGAGTTTTTTTTTATTTATTCCTGTGATATTAGTATGTAACATAATATTAATTAATTGCGTATCTCAATTCGATTTACCTACCCATAGAAATCCATAGGAGAATCTCGCGAAAGTGCGGAAAAAAGCCTATTTTGTTAAGTAGCTTGTTTCTTGCCCATTAGGACACTGCCGTTCACCGAATCAGTCAGTCAATCATATCATGTCAAGTCACTTCAGTCCCGCCGAATTTGAGGCATTATGTGTTGAGGAACTGAACTAGTCGAAGTCAGTCAGTCAGAGATCGAACCCACAACTTGTCGCGTTAACAGTCGCAACAACAAACCAAAAAAAGAAACATACGAATAACCGTCTTTGATAATTATTTATACCCGTTACAACTTCTATGTAATAATTGAAAGGTTTGAAGTATCTCTATATTGCGAAATCATCGACTTAACAGATGTAAGTACTACTTTTACTATTCAAGTTGAGTACTGACTGTATATTAATCAATTTGATTTTCGACATATTGATAAGTCAACCGGTTGGATGACTAATAAGTTGATTACGTTGCCTTAGTGAGCTTTGACATTATTTACCTTTAGCTTTATACTGTAACGTATAACGTAGGCTGGGAAACCTGGGCACCTAATGTGTAAGACACTCTGTATTCATTAAGACGTTCCCGTTACTAACTGAGTAGGAACTACGTACTCTGAAACCCTCGGTATACAGCTTTAAAAAGCTCCGTTCCGTTCCCCACTTTTCGCCGAATTTGAGGCATTGCGTGTTGAATGGCGGAATTCAACGCCACGCTTTGCTTTGTTGCCAGAAAAAGGAAATGAAAATATTAGGTCCTTACTTATGAAATCGATGTTGGGTATATGAGGAACAAAAAGTAGAATATTTTTTTTAATATAATATATATTTTTAATGAACATCAATACAACAATGTGAATCATCTATGCACTTTACTAAAAAGCATTTGGACGCAAATAAATAATATCTTTAAAGACGGTTTTTACTAACTTTTTTCCTTGCAAGATGTTATTTATACTCCTATATCGAAAAAAATATTAATCTGTTGGAGCAAGATCATGGGGTAACAGTGGATGTTTCAAACATTCCAATGCGGTGCAGATCGTGGTCTAGTGTTGTAGTGAAGCTGTAGTGGCGTTAAAGCAATTGAGCTTCGGTTGCTTAATACCTAGTTTTTCCATCATGGCTTGTAATTGTTGACTATAGACGTTTGCCGTAAACGTCTAACCAGATTGAGAATATTGTGAAGACGTCAACAACAAACCCGAACACCGGCTAAGTCCACAAAACAACAAGTAACTTTTTTGTGAGTTAAATTTTGCTTGTGGTAAAATTTTGTGGGTTTGCCAGCGTCCAGCCATTGCGAATAGTGCTTGCGATTGTCTTAGTAAATCCACTTCTCATCACAGACAATGATTCTATTTAAAAACCTTTATTTATCTTACTGCTAAGTTATGTAACGCAGCAGTCGATGCGTGTTTGTCGGTTTGTTTCACTCAATTCGTAACCATTCAAGCATTTAATCTTTCTAATTTGCTTCAAGTGGATTACACCTTGGACAGTTTCCAAGAGGGGTGGGTTCAAAATCTCCTAACAGTTCCTTTTCTAAATAAGTATTTTCTTTTCTTAAGTGTGGATTAACACTTCAAATTAGTAAATATATTCGATTAAAACAATTTTATCACTAACACCAGAGGCTACGGCTAACTCGGACGTGGTTCGCGATGGATTCCATTCCACAGTGGCTTTTGATTTTTCATTATCAACTGGAATCACCGTGGGAGTGGCCGTCCACGCGACTCGTTCTGTAGGTCAAAATTGGACCTAAATAATGTTGGAAAACGTTGGACCCAAATAACTTTCTTTTGCAACGCGACGCCACACACATCATTAACCCTTCAAGTTTTTCATTTTGTAGACTGAGTGATGCAAACTAAAGAATAGACTTGGTTTTGAAGAAAAGCTTTGATCAACGGTTCCGCCGGCTTAGCCAATTAGAAATAATTTAAAGTTGTGTATGCTATATATTGCAGATACAGTGAGTTACATATAAAAACGATTTATGTACATCACATATATCTCAGCTTCACGCTGTATCCCGCACATGGCAGGGTAGGCCGAGGGAACTTGGGGACTTAGTGTTAAGACACTCCGTTTCATAAATATATACTATTTTTTCTATGTATCATTATAACCTATATAGCTTGCCTTGATAAATGGACTTTTAAAGAATAACATTTAAAATCATTTTTTACTCCATAGACAGTTATCTCCACACAATACTCTCGTCCACGCTTGGTTATATCTACGGTTAACATAACAGTTAACAATTATCGATTAGAAGCGTTGTTTGTTAACTTTAACTATTTAGGTCAATAGGCAGAAAGAGGCTGATGTAGTAAATTTGTTACATATTATGTAAATAGTTGATTAATTTATACGCTTGTTTGACTGCCATTTTGGCGTCAACGATAAATATTTCAACGTTACAATAAATATGCCATTATATTTAATGTATCACCTAGTGTTAAGACACACCGTTCTACTTCTGTTCCCCACTTTCAGCCGAATCTGGTCCTAAATTTAGCGGAAAGTGGTGAAGTGCGTTTTGAGTGGCGGACCTCAACGTTTACTTTAACACTTCTATTAAGAAATGAAAATATTAGATATTTTAATTGAAAATATGTATTATCTATTTCATTTCCTCGAGTGGGAATCGAACCCACAACCGGTCAGTTACAGTCACACGCTTGTGCCGCTGCGCCATAACGAATGTCTGACTGATAGAGAACATACGGCCGAAACAACGCGGTGTTGCAATTTCGCCGCACGGAAATTTTCCTTGAGACGACAAACTTAGAATTTTCCATTTTTTCTAGATAACGTTCATTAAATTTCGTTATACCAGGGGTCAAAAATTGTAAACACGACGGTTGTTAGTTCGATTCCCGCTCTGGAGAATAAAATATTTTGAGTTCCACCATTCAACACGCAATGCCTCCAAAACTCTGCTTAAATTGGAGAAAGGAAGTATCCTAATAGGGACTGAGTGTCCTTTCTGTGGGTACCTAGGTTCCCTTGGCCTATCTTGCTTCATACATTTATTGTGATGCTACAAAAAAACAAATATTATTATACAATACATCTCGACATCAAGACGTATAATCTTTTATTTCTTATATTCCGTTGCAGTTATCTACAATTTTCTAGTATTCAAAATTCACGTTAAATGACCCCAGAATATTGAATAGAATAGAAATGATAATATCTAACGCCTACTATTCAGGCTATCAGTTCAAGGCGGTAATCAATTTGTGTGAGATCACGTTTCTGTCTCAATGTTAGATAGTTTAACACGTTGTTTTAGATTGTAAATGAAAAGTTTTTTTTTTTTAGAGTAAGTAGAGTACTCTACTTTTTACATGTATTCGAGATATTGGGTGTAGAGTGGCGGGGTTCTACGCCGCGCTTTGTCTTGTTAAAAGAGAGAAATGGCAATGATTCTTTCCCTTGGCGTGGGAGTGAATGTATAACCAACAGACTTACAAACGCCACTGTCCACTGCGCCACTAATGTTTCCATGCGTTTTCCTACCTTTTAGTTTTTGTTTATTTTTATTCTAAAGATTTTTTTGAATTGTGCTGCTGTCTGAGAAGGAGTCTTCTTTATTTTTATACGTTTATTTTAAAGTTAATGTTGAGACACTCCGTTCCGTTAATAAAGTTACGCTGAATTGCGAGTTGAGTGGTGGAACTCAACGCTTTGCCTTGTTAACATTGCGTAGAAATTTAAACATTAAATATTTAATTTGAAAATATTGATATTATGTATTTATTTATTATTATTCCTCTAGTGGGGATCGAAAACACAACCTTTCGCATTTACAGTTACAGGCTTGTACCCCTGCGCCACAACACAACAGTTTGTTTTTATAGTTAAGTGGCCAATTAAAAATACTTTCTCATTTCATTTTTTAGATATAACAAACATTTGTTCATGCGAAGATAAGGAACATATTGGTATAATAAAGCATCGGCCGAGTGCGAGTCGAACAGTTTCAAGATTATAGCTCAATCGGATGTACTATTTAAAAAAGTTGACATCCTGATCTCACATTATTTGAAAATATTGATATTATGAATTATGATAAATATTGATATATCTTGTCATATTTCATAAATGTAAGTTAAAGGGAAGTACAAAATAAAATGCAGAAAAGCGATGCGTAAGTGCTCATATTTTTTGATTCCTGTTGACTTAGTATTGAATTTGTGTGCATAATTTAAGGTTAATGCCCCCACGCGATCCCTAGAACTAGATAAATGATCTGGACGTACAACATAGTGTTCTTATGAGGGTTTCTATTTTTTCTTTTGAAGTACGGAACCCTAAACATTACATAAAATAATAATAAAAAGAGAAACCGAATGCCCAGCATTGTTTATAAGATTGATTGTGAATGGATTGTAAGAGCATTTCGAGCATTTCGAGCTATAATATTTTACGATGCAGCTTAACGGTAATGGTCGGCTTTGTTTTATTATGTTTATTATAGTTTTTGATTGTTTTAACTGTATACGGTTGTTTTTTAATATGTTTTTTTTTATTTTCAAGTAGTTTTTGTCATCGATTTCGCCCCCAGGGTCTAATGGCAGTGACTCTAGAGTTACATATACATGACATGTCACATACTAGATGCCCGGAGTAACTCTGCCTGCAAACGTAGAGTAATATCGAAGAAAACATGATGTTATATAACTTAAACCGTTGTTAAACCTTCTTTGAATAGATTGTTCTGTTAATACATGTTTTAAGTGGAACAAATATATTCTGAAATTACCTCGTTTAATTAGCTTTGTAGGCAGGGGGAACTTGGGAACCTATTATTAACCCTTTCTTTACTTATCAAGGCACTTTCGTTCCCAATTAATCGCGAAGTTTAAGCCATTACATATTATATGATTACATTTTCATTAGAATTCAAAACTTTACCGAAATTTCAACTCAATCGGACATTGGGAACCGAATTAATTTGAGCTTGCAACATTTCACATACAGTAACTGTCACGGCAAGTTATAAAAGCCTGCAATAAGAAAACGTGGCGCTTGGCCCAATGTATAATTGTAAACGATACATTTTCATATATTCGCTCAGGTATTAAGACAAAGTGCGATGTTGAGTTACGCCACTGAACACGCAATGTTTCGAAAAATATATCCGATGAGTTAATACAGTAGATTCCTTCTGCCTTTATATATGCAAAATAAAGCTTTCAAAAAAAGAGAAATATTAAAATTTATCTTTTCCTACCAAACATTGTTTCAACATTTGGTCATTTAAAGGCATATGTCCACAATGACCTTCACGCAACAGTATTAAACGAGACAGCCGGTGCGCTGGCGCTCGTCGTACCGTGACGCGGCCGTTACTTATCGATGTATGAACTTGTACAAGGCTTATATGTATGGACAATAAAAAAATATACTACGTAAATGTAATTGGGGAATGTTATTTAAATATACTAGTTACCTGTTACCTGTTTACTCGAAGAATCCACTCGAAGAAATGAAATATTTAATATTTTCAAATTAAATATTTAATATTTTCATTTATTCTCTCTGGTAACAAGACAAAGTGGAAGCGGAAATAGAAGGCGGAAAGTAGGAAACGGAGATGGAACGGAGTGTCTTAACATTTGGTTCCCAGGTACAGGGTGAAGTTGAAAAATATATGTTACCTGTGTAACTTATTAAGATTTAATGGAACAAGAAAAAACATTTTTTGGTTTAGATTTCATGCTGTATCTTGTACATGGCAGGGTTGGCGAGGGACGTAGTATTTAGCTCCCCATATCGAGTATTTAAGAAATTTCCGTTGGCGGAATTCAACCCCGTGCTTTGTCTTGTTACCAGAGCAATAAAATGAAAATATTAAATATTTAATTTTACCAATTGAGAAACGAACTCAAATCTTCTC
The DNA here is from genome assembly GCA_018249855.1 of Eueides tales michaeli. Lineage (NCBI taxonomy): Eukaryota > Metazoa > Arthropoda > Insecta > Lepidoptera > Nymphalidae > Eueides > Eueides tales. The sequence goes on from DWMZ01001335.1 coordinate 13,702, forward strand.
GCGTTTACAGTCGTACATTTGTGCCCCTGCGCAACGTCGCAACTAAAGGAAAATATCAGGGACTATTTAAAACAAAATACATATCCCCCAAATAGAGATGCAACAGAGTGTCCTAACACTAAGTCCTTCCGGCTCGGTACACTGATGGCAAAGCGTTAAACTAAACAAAGCTCATCATCAGTGACCATAACAATTTAAAAATGTTACAATGATGAAGTGGAAAACGGGACGGAGTGTCTTATGTTACCTCTGCCTATGTGCAGGATACAGCATAAAAAAAATAAAGGCAACTTTCGTATATATAGTAATTTCTCTATTCCTTAAGAGATATTTTATACTGTACGTTGAACGTTCATTACAGATATAAGATAACAGATACTGACACGATTTTATAAGTGAAAACACACGCACTGCCGTTTAAATAACTAGTAGCAGGCTAGGAAACATACCAATGGAGATGTTTTTTTTCTGCTGTCTTTATCAATATTTATAGTGGCTTATTTTTGTAAAGGGTCAAAAATGTTGCCATTTATGATAAAAATATTAAATATGATAAAATAGAACATTTTGGATGGAAAATTGGGATACCTTTTCTAAGTCAAAATTTAATTTAATGGCTACACCTAAGTTAGATAGTAGTTTTGTATAGTTTTCATTTAATAATTTTTTAAAACAATGTGAACGTTCAGTTTTCTTCGTGGTGGTAGACAAGACAATGGACAACGGAGTGTCTAATCACTGAGTTCATAAGTTTTCTCTGCCTATCCTAACATGTACGGCATACAGGGTGAAGCAGAAAAAAAAATTAAGTAACTAACTATAGATGCCTAAGGCATCTTAAATGTTTCTCATCGTCCGTATTCTACTATACGAAGAGAAAGAATAACTATAATTAGCATTCACAGGATGCCAGTGCACGTTTTTATGAGAAAAAAATTATAATATAATTTTACAATGAACTAGGAAGTTCTATTTATATGATGTTGCTTTCGAGTTAAACAATAATAGTTTTTTGATTTTGGTGTAAATATATTTGACTTTTACTTCATTTTTTTAAATATATGGCATTGCACTACGTTTAAGGCGCAGGTTCTGATTTCAATCATATTTGGTTTAAATATTTTTTTATCTTTATTATTTTAATACGGCGCGAGATTTTAGTGAAATGTCATGTTTTTTTTCGTTGCAAGAAAAGCATTTTGGTGAAAGCTACGATACCCTATTAATACTTAATTACCTATCTACATACATATTTACATTGTATCTAGAAGACGTATAAAAATTTGTAAATATTGAATATTTTATTTCCTCAACTGGGAATCGATCCCTTGTGCCTCTATGCCACGACTGGTGTCTTTAAATATTTCGTTTAAATGATATATTTCCTATTCATATTTCTAGAGGAGAAAGATCAATTTAAGTATGTTATACAAGTTAAATATACTTTGACATCCATTTACTACTAATTACTTGGTTTATAATAAAATAATTAAATTTCGCCGTGTGATTCCGGCTTAAAATAGGATCACACTGTTACTGATGGTGTCGTAAGAGGCGACTACAGTACGTGTGGGAGAGTTACGTTGTTATCAATGGCAACACGCATGGGCAGACTCGACCGGACCGTTACCACCCCCGGCATTTAAAAGCGGCGTTAAATAGTGGCCATGGCCACTGCGTTTCGCATTGGGTAATGCCGGGCCCTGGTCCCCATCCACCTTACAGACCGGCAACGCTCCTGCAGCTCCTCTGGTGTTACACGAGGCCGTGGGTGGCGGTGATCACTTACCATCAGGTGACGCGAACGCTCGTTTGCCGTGTTTTTTTCATATAAAAAAAAATACTTACTGTAAAACCAAGTATAATAACCAATAATTAATTATTGTAATGTCGTTCCAAGAACACGTTTATATTAAAACGCTAACGCGGTTCATAATTTTTCAAATCAATTTTTCTTCTGCCTACGTAACATTATTTCTACGAGCTGTTTGATTTTTATTTCTAAATGAAAGAAAGTATACAAAATTGTGATATATCACTAAGAGATGGTTGACTAAAATTCGTTGTATTATTATTTCACGAAATTAAATAAAATAATGCGATTGAAATATTTTATTGTATAACAAATATTTTGTTATGCAATTCATAATTTTTTTTCTGGTTAGATGCTTGTGTTCCGAGCGTTCGAATATCACGTTGAGTGGAACGTCCGTTTGAGGTAATATTTGTACTTAGTCCAGCTCAGTACATGAGTTATTTGGCTCTAAATGGCGTAAATGGAGAATACAGTGTCTCATTATTAAGATTTTGTCCTGCAAATTGGGGAATGTATCCTACATATAACAGGATAGTCAGAGGGAACTTAGTGTTTGGTCACTCCGTTCTCCATGTGTCATGAATTTTCGAAACATTGCATGCAGTGGTAGAAGTCCATGCTAAGCAAATCACAGGTGTTTCTCATTGTATTAAAAATATTTAAAAACGTCTGTTCTCTCATTTTCGCAGAATTTATCGCATTGCGTATTGATTGGCGGCGCTTAATATTGCGCTTTTGCCTTGTTACCCCACAGCGAGGAATAGAAAATATTAAATATTTCGTTTCTTCGAGTCGGGATGGAACTCACAACGTGTCGCATTTACAGTCACAGTTGTACTCCTGCGCCACGACAGGTTTCTTTTATATTTTACTAGGGGGCTCTGCCCTCTGCTCGCAACCCCCGGCGCCCCCCGAATTAAACGAAAAAACATGTATCAATCAATGAAAACTTTAATAAAAAATAAAATATAACGATCAGGTTCTTAATTCTACACTTTTATCAAAAGCAATAAAAAAATCAATTTACATCTTGACCCAAATTCATAAAAAATCACAACATTTTTTTTTCTTAATTTTTTTTATATTATAGCACTCACGCGAGTGCCTCACAATACACGATATTCTCGATCACCTTTTCTTCCAGCTTGCACTCAATCAATCCGTGTGATTCCGGCTTAGAATAGGATCACCCTGGTACTGATGGTGTCGTAAGAGGCGACTAAAGTACGAGTGGAAGAGTCACGTTGTCAGCAATGACAACACGCATGGGCAGACTCGACCGGATTG